>JAQIXG010000633.1:0-29452 GCA_034700105.1 Oconnorella tubifera
GAGGGGGATAAGTCGATGTTAAGGATTAGTGCCAGGGATGTTCTAAGCGTGGTATCATAGGATGCCAGCTCAGGACTAGAAGAACAGTTAGCGGTACGGAGAATGTAAAGAAGCTTTGCTTAAACAGAATTGATCGGAAAATTTAAATATCAATAAATTTAATTAATACTGAGTAATATTTAAGTCACAATTGCTATTGTAATCTTTTTACTTTTAACTGAGGTATCTATTGGATTTTTGTGAATAAGGTAAAGAAGAAAAACTACAACGACGCAATATTAATTAGCAATTGAATTCGAATGTTTAAAATCTGAATGTTTTGAATCTAAATGTTTAATTATTAAATATTTAAAATAACAAAATACAATAATATCGTGCATGGATAACTACTTACCACAAAAATCCACCTGGCAAAAGGCTAAGTTGTTATCGGTAGCATTTATACACACTGGTCCATGAACATAAGTTCCGTAGATATTTCTGCAGTAATTATCCGCCAAGTCAATGTTGTTATCAGGATAATATTTACCGAGAATTGTATATACAAAATTATCTTCCCATGGTTTGCAAGCACTACCAAACATTGTTGTTGAAAGATGTCCTATGTATTCCATTCCTGATAACGTTGTCTTGCAATTCAATGGTCCTGATACAGTACAAGATAAAAATAGATGATTCCTTAAATTAAATATGATGATAATTAACATTAGTGATTTGCATATTTTGAAATTTTTAACGGAGTTCTTGCTGACTTATTGAGTGGAATAAATGAATAAATTTGTGATCTAAGCTATTAATGCATCGTCCCACTCTAAACCCCAGTAAAGATTATGCTGCATTAATCATCAGCTATGCTTAATTAATTAATTATCTTAATTACGAAATTGACTTCTTATATTATTCAATATTATTCCAAGTTATTTATCGCTACTAAATGGATATAAATAATAGAACAATTTAGCTTTGATATAATCTATTATTTCTCTAACTGTATGAATAAGAAATTCAGAAAGAATCAGACCATCAAAACAGTCAAAACGAGATAAGAAATAACATAAAATAAAATACCGCAGTAGTCAATCTGACAGTAGTCTCTGACTGTTGACGGATCCGTTGTATAACACCAGGGACCTAGGGAACTGTTATCTGGATTCCTGCAAAAGTTACTCACAAAATCTAAATTTCCATCCGGAAACTCAAGCCCAGTATACGGAGGATGATGCGTAGAATTGTCAGCCCAAGCCTGACAACTGAAGCCTCCTTTTGTTACATTTAATGATCCAATATATTCGTATCCCTCCTGTGTGACTTTACATTCAAACGGACCTGTAAATAAACACACACTGATAAAAATTTTAGTCAGATTAACCAAATGTAATAAACGAAGCGACGACTAAGAAGAATGTTATACAGGAATAGAGGTTATAAATTATATATTATAAATAGAGATCACCATTGCATCTAAATTTATAATTATTTAATCCACATTATTTTCATTTTTGATTTGAAATTATTCTCATGTTTTTAGCAAGCATTTTTTTTAACTTATTTCGAATAATTATTCTACTTATTTTGATGTCATTCACTTTGAATAGATTTAAATTAAAAATAACTAATTTCAAAGTATCAGAAGTCTGACCACAGAAGTCCACTTTGCAATACTCTGCTGGTCTGGCCGGATTATTCGTAAAGCAGTACGGACCGTAGGGTGAATTGCCCGGGTTTCTGCAGTAGTTTTTAGCCAGAGCTTTCTTTTTCTCGGGAAATAAGTTATCAGGAAAGTAATAGGGAAGACTCGACCAATCTACGCATTGCAATCCTGTGTAAGTTACGCTTAGAGTTCCGGTGTACTCAAGTCCTGATCCGGATAACTTGCATTTAGTTGGTCCTGAAAACGTAAACAATTAAAACAATTAAAATAAACTTGGTAATAGTAATAACAATTATGTATATTGTACACCAACAGTAGATTTATGAAATAAGACAATAAAACTTCTAAATCAATGATGATGTTTGAATAATATAGAATAAAGAATCCAAAATTTAAATTAAATCACATAACTTCAATGTCATCATTTTCACTTTAAATACTTATTAATAATGTGTTTTATTAAATAAAGATAAGAATTTAAAAGCGTTCTTTAAACTTCGTATTTTATATGAGAATGTTGGCTTGGAGCGAAGTAAGAGAACTAACTAAAGGCAAGGGCATCATTATTAATAATAAAAATTCAGCACATCGTTCATAAAGCTTGTAATTATTAAAATAAGCCTTCACAATATATATATTTTAGTGATAAATATAATATATTTAAATACAAAATATAATATATATCTATAAGAATGATTATTACACTTACCGACAAAAGGCGTCATGCTGTTAATATCTGTAAAACAAATCATAATCTTAATAACTTCAATTTTTATATATATATTAGTAGAATTTCTTTAATGAAAAATTGTAATATTACAATAAAAAGAAAAATATAGGTCTACAACCTTTTGACATTTCATTTAGTTGATAAAACATACCAATAAATTCACACTATTATGAGGCAATGTAATTAATTTTAAGTAAAATATTTTAAAACATAACTATCGTTATATTTCAATAAAAGTTAATTACTTGTAAGCCCAGGCTGAGCTGTAGTAGTTGGAGCCGCAGTAGTAGTTACTGTGTAAAAAAAGAAGCCAATTTTTAAATTAATTATGTCTAAATACATGAATACAACTTACTTTAAAAAATGATGACAAATTAAAATGATTTACTGAGAAAATCAATTGACATGCCACTAAGCAAATAACATATTTATTAATAAGTAAACTGAGTCAATTCAGACTATAATATAATGGTATATTATAGCCCTACTTATAATATACTAAGCCTATATAAATTGTAACATAATTTATAGTAGATTACACAGGTATTGCACAGTTTACTCATTTAGCCTCCTGGGGTCGTATATTTGATTCAAATTACATGAAACTTTATTTCAATTTTACATTACATCATAGATTCTTGAAAAAAGAACATAATTTCGATATGATGTTATCATGACAAAGCTGTGTGCAAAGCCAATACAAAATAACTTAAATTAATCCACAAATAAATAACAAATAGAAAAATAAAATCGCTTTCATACAGCACATATTTATTTGACAATCAGCCCGTAGTGTTCCAGGATCAGTCGTATAACACCAAGGACCATTTGGACTGTTATCCGGATTTCTGCAGTAGTTTTTAGCAAGATTGACATTTTTCTCAGGAAAGCTACTTCCACTAAGAACCGGATGTTGATGCGGTGTATTGCTGGCCCAAGCTTGACAGGTAATGCCAGTTTTCGTAGTGCTTACTGTTCCTATGTATTCTGTACCCATTACTGTGTTCTTGCAAGTATGAGGTTCTGATAACAAAAATGATGATAAAAAATCATTAAATTTGAATTAAGAAATAATAGAAACTTTATTATCTCAACGAAAGCCATTTATTTCAATGCAAGGAACAATAATGTTTATATAAATTAATTAAATACTAAATCTATATAAGCTGGTTAAATGTAACTCAATCGACATGTGATTTACATATGAGGTGTACATACATGTACAGTATATAGACTAATATCTTAATTTTAATGAAATATTCTTGATATCTTTTATTAAGAGAAACTTCCTATTTCAAAGATTAATGTCATGAAATTTCTCATGTGACACATCAATGCGCGGTGCATTAATACATGTCATTATAAATATCTATAAATACAACATTGAATGAATCATTTATTTTATAAGCCTAATGAAAAAACATTAAAGATGAATTTCTATAACAGTATATGAAGCATGGTAAATACTTTTTACCATAATGCATATATTTTACAAGGTTTTATTTTACAAGCATTTCACAAGGTTTATAATTTACTGAATCTTACCACAATAAGCTATAGGACAGTATTCAGCTGGTAATGATGGATTGCCTGTAAAGCAATAAGGTCCGTATGGCTGATTGTTAGGATTTCTGCAGTAATTATTCGCCAACACGAGACTATTCTCTGGGAAAGCACTACCAGTAAACCAAGGCTGGTTTATCCAGGGCTGGCATTTGTATCCACTGTATGTTGTGTCCATAGTTCCCATGTATTCCGCTCCTGGCTCTGTTACCTTGCATCCAGTTGGTCCTGTTTTAGTTACAAGAACAGAATATATACACTAAAATATATACTCTATTTTATAATTTTCCAGTATTATTGCAACAGTAAGAAACAAGCGATAGATTTTAGTGTTACAAATCTATTGTAAATGTAGTAAACAATTGTGTATGTTTTATCTATTCCTGCAGTATCTTCCCAATATAATGCAATACAGTGAAATGAATATAAAGATGACAGAGTAAAATGATCGATTGTGCAGACAACAGATCTTAAAAAGGATAATAAAAAACAATTTATTGAATAAGTCACTATCAAATATTGAAAGTAACTTGATAACAATTTTTGCAACTCACAGAATTCAAGTAGCATAATATAAATATTATTAATATGACAGATATGGACTAAGGTTAGATTAGAGATCAGTATTCTATTTTCAACTTACCATAAAAAGGAGTCACAGGAGCAGCTAAAATAATGACAAAATAAATTTAAGATTAATTATGTCGTCGAAGCCATAAAATATACAAATTAAACTAAAATGTATAAAATATTCTTTCTTTCCTCGTAAACACTGAATATCTATTGATAAATATACAGATAGTTGAGCTACATATGCTTCTTGATTATGTTCCAATTAGATTATGCAAAAGTAATTTTTGGCAATTTTTATACTTTTGACAATAATTTCCTAAACTAATTCAACATCTAACTAAGAAAATAAGCACCTTTACTTTTTAAATTGACAGCTTAATTATTAATAAAACATTCACTAAACGTATCCAGATATAACCCAGCAGCAGTTTAACATATTATATAAACCTTTTTCAATATGCAACGCAAGTTTCTTAGTAGTTATAAATCGCAACACTAAGTGCAACTAAAATCTTATTTCTACGTTTATTTATCAAATAAATATATGTAAACTAAAACTTCATACTTGAAGTTGGTGGATGCATGAAAACTGTTGTAGTAGTCGGCATAGTTGTAGTTGTAGTCGGTGCAGTTGTAGTTGTAGTCGGCGTAGTTGTAGTAGTAAGTGTAGTACTTGCAGATGTTGTTACTATCGCATTGGTATTTGTAGTCGCGACAGTGATCGCTTGCGTTGTAATTGCTGCTGTTGTAACTTTAACAGTTGTTGTAGTTATAACAGGCTGAGTTGTCTGAGAAGTTGCTGTAGTTATAGGACTAGTGGCAGAAGAAGTAGAAGTGTCTGTTGTATGCTTTGTAGAAGTTGTGGTAATTGTTGACATTTCCGTTGTTGTAGTTGAAACGTCTGTGCAATTAATAGAATTTATTAGAAATATGTAATAATTTACACTAATTAATCAATAATATAATCAATCACACAATTAATATCTAAAATAACAAGCTATAGATTGCTGAAGTTTTTGAACAAAAAATATTACTTCATGTAATAATAGCAAATATTGATTTATAAACGATCCATACTCCTTGTTATCATGAAAAAATACAGAAAAATAACCAAATAACATATTGTTTTACTTGTTAACTCACATAAGCTGAAATAAGTGAGCTAATTATAAGCAATTTAAATTGATATTTTTTATTAACATCATACCACATAGCTTGATATTGCAGTACTCAAATACAATATTAGGATCGGTTGTATAACACCAAGGTCCGTCAGGTCTTGCATTAGGATTTCTGCAGTAGTTCTTGACCAGTCCCATATTTTGATCTGGATAAAATGAACCGTCATGCTGATTATGTGAATGCGGTGCGTCGGCAGCCCAAGCCTGACAGGTATGACCATTTTTAGTTACAGAAACCGTTCCTATATATTCTTGCCCTAACACTGTGTTTTTGCAATCCAAGGGACCTAAAAATTAAACAATTGAGCAAATAAATCGATTATTGTGAATTAAAAATCAGTAATTTAATTCAATTTCAAAGCAATGTAATCAGAGTTTTACTAAATGTCATATCACATTAATAAATCAATCAAACCTCAATTAAAAATATGTTTAATCCAACAAGCAATTCATTCTTATTTATCAATTGAAAGCAAAAAGAAAACGGTTAAAAATCGGTTTCGAATTGATTGCAATGTGCAAGTAGTTATCAAACAACTTCTATAGTAAAAATGAAATTTATTAGTATACATTATGCTTTATATTAACTCCATTTGCATCTTTTACACGTTTGAGCTTACCACAAAACGGGATATCACAAAGAGATATCGACTTATCAGCGGCATTAATGCAAGCCGGGCCCGAAAAGTTTTTCCCAATTATGTTTCTACAATAATTGTTGGCGAGAGCGACGCTTTTATCAGGAAAGGATTGACCGAGTGCAGCAAAAGTAGTCCCCGACCATGGAGCACACGTGCTTCCATCTTTAGTTTTAGCAATTGTGCCGATGAACTCAAACCCCGCAGCAGTTAGCTTACAAGTTGTTGGACCTGAAAAAAATCAGCATCATTTCTACAAGTAAGTATTTAAGCGGCTTACTTGAAACATAATTCAAATATTTTTGTTACTAATGTTAATACACATTTTGACAATTCTAGCTTTAATAATTATAATAGAGTATTAGACTATTGATATAATACGCTTTATTGCAAATAAAATTTAAAATACTCCTGAAAACAATTTCCTTTTACAAACTGATTAATTTTTATTATAGTAATTTTGCACATAACTTTTTCAATAATCTATGGAGCCAAAAGTTTTATTTTGTGTGAACAATCAAAACGGCTTCGACAAATCGGCCCGGATTATTAATTCTAAAAGTTAGCATTGCGATTAGGATTCGGGTTACTGTTAAAATTGTGGTTTAGCTGTGTACTAGCTTTATGGCTTATATTACGGTTATTAAATGAGTGGATGATCCATGTATTTGGAGCCTTTTTATTAGTGATACTTCTTTTATTTTTATGTTATTACTTCTATTCAAGAAAATTGTAAAAACTAAACTGTAAATCATTGAATTCATGATTTCATACCACAGAAGTCAATCAGACAGTATTCTCGTATGGTCCCCGCGTCGGTCGTATAACACCAGGGTCCGTTTGGACTGTTATCCGGGTTTCTGCAGTAGTTGTTAGCCAGAGCGACGCTGTTTTCTGGGAAGGCGCTATCGCTGAACGCTGCGTGACTGTGTGGGGTCTGGCTCGACCAGGCCTGGCAAGTTTTGCTAGATTTAGTTAGGTACATTGTTCCGATGTATTCTGTGCCCATTGCGGTTATCTTGCAGTTTGTTGGACCTGAAAGATCAAAGTCGTACAAGAAGTAAATGAAATGTGTACATTTATCATCGAAAATTGATATACTTATTTATATATATTATCTATTGTTTATTTCATCATATAAAAATACAATATATAGCAAGTTAATAATAACAATATTACATAAATGATAAGAAAGGTCATCGATAGGTTCAGGAAGACAACTTAAATGATACCGCATTACAAGTACATGTACATTTATCATCAACCAAAATTGATTTAATATGATGGAATATTTTGCAGAAATTCTAATAAGATTATAAGAATCAAGAATGTATATTGTATAATATAGAGAATTATATTATACAACTTCGTTAGTGCATGAAACTTACTATTGAATATTACTGCTAAGTTAATGATATTTGGGAGAGATATTATTTATAATATAAATTGTGGCAACAAAATTGAAATATTATGCATAGTATATTATATAACTAACGCGGGACGCTCATGCATCATGCAATTCATTTCAGTTTAATAATTTATCGTTATACTGTAAATAAATGTGTGTATTGCTAATGGTATATTCAAAATGACAGTCATCACTGTAGACTACAGGATTATTCAATGTTATAAAGATAATTAGACATAATATATGATGATAGCATTATATTATCATAATATTATCATTAACAGTCAAATAATGAAATAAATATAAATGTATTATTAAGGCATAATTTTATACAGTTGTTTTAATTATTCTTATATATATATAGGAATACATATGCTTCTGTGATATATTCTTTGCCTTCCCTTGTGCAAAAAATAATTTCATATAAGTACTTATTTATATACACGTTGTACATTACTCTCACCGCAGAAATCAATGTTGCATCCTTCAGTTAAATTCGTCGCGGCGTTCGTAAGGCAATAGGGTCCGGTTGTTTTATTTGTGGGATTCCTGCAGTAGTTTTTAGCCAAAGCGACGCTTTTCTCAGGAAAATTAGCCGCACTCACAGATTTCAGATCAACCCATGGCAAGCAAGTAACTCCACTGATACTTGTACTCACTGCTCCTCGGTATTCTAAACCTAGTTGTGTCGTCCTGCAGTTGTTTGACTCTGTAATTAAATTTTATAAATATCTATTATTTCATTTTGATTAATTGTAGAAAAATGTAGAGGAAAATAACCTGATAATAATTCAATGATAAGTGCCAACTAGAAACGCAAAAGCGAAAAAATTTGTCATGTAATTTTACGGCACTGGAAAAAAGATTGAAAAACATAACATTCGGATTCACGGAATTTTTTTTAAAAGTTTTTATAAGAAGATAATCAGATATAATATATGATGTATGTATTATTTTATCATTATGTTATCATTAATACTCATATGATGTAATAAATATATAACGTATAACCTCCTACTTTGTAGCTATAACCTTGAACAGCTATTGTGTCTCAATCTGCAGTTAATGAAGATATCAAACAGTAACTTTATATCTTTTTAGTTTATATCGCTGAAGTGATTTTTTCTAATTCATATGTAAGTTTATCGATTGCAATAAATGTCAAAATATATCTTTTGATCTCCTCACGTTTCATTCTAGGTTTGCTCGGCGCGTTTTTAATATATCAATAAATTAAATGCATCAGCGAACAGGCCGTATATTATTATGATTTCTGCAAATTGCAATTAAAATGTATTTTTTGAATACAATTAAAATGTAGCTTTTTGAATGAGTTATGATTAAAAGACTTCGCAATAACTATTGAACTTACTTGCTGGTTGAATATATCTAGACATATTTTTAATTGCTGGCATTTATGAGCTAAAAAATTTTGACGACATAATTTAAAAATGCACACATTAATTTAGAACAAGATATATGCAATGAAATAAACATAAAGGCCACTCAAATTTATAACTCAATACAAATTACAATAAACTGATATTATTGATTCTTACATATAATCGTTGAATATAATTCTCAATATATTTATTTTTAACCAGCAATATATATATTATAATATGTATTAATAATGAAATTTGAAAAGCTTTAATAGACGAATACAGTTCTAATACAATTAAGTAAATTGTGATAACAGAAAAAAGGGAGAAAAAATAAATAAAAGAAAGTATCTTCACACTTGCCTGTTAGTTTGCAGAATAGGCAAACAAGTAATATAAGACAACATCGCAACTTGAAACTGCTCAGTAAATTCTTAATCAACGAATTCTTCATTTGATTTTCGTACTTTGAAGTTAATCCGTAAATAATGATACACTTTTATTGACAAAATTAGTTTTAGAAGTAAAAGGTTAAATCTAAGTAGAGATACTATGACTAGAATTGCTATTAGAGTAAATGTGTTTCTTTATTATAATAAAGGAATTATATCTTAGTTTAATTTCAAACTATTATTCCACATCGAAAACTGTCAAACGGTGTAACATCATTATTTTTCTTTGACTTTTGTAAAATTTCACAAAAAATACAATTGTTTCGAGTAGCGTTGAAATGTTATCCGGTTATACGATCTGATTATTAAGAATCTGTAAGAAATTAAAATTTAATTTAAGTTCTTAATTGAATTTTAAAATATGTGCATCGTAAAATTGATATTAAATTGATACTGCACAGATTTCATATTAAATCATTATTACTATTGTGTTATTGAGATTCATTTATTGAATGAAATCTCTTCTAAAACTGACCTCACATCTGTTACCGCATCTTGGTACTGATTGACCATAAACTAAACTACGGTACCAGTTTCATTGCCACAAGATTGAGGACGACTTTCATGAATAGTCAGTTGAATCAACTACAGCATAAAGTTAACTATGAAAGCTTGGGCGTTAAACGAAGTTACTATCCACAAGGCGTTACAATTAAAATATTCTCTTTCCTACTATCTTATCAAAAGCATATGGATGTTGAAGTTGTGACGACAAAAATTAATAGATTTACGATATGCTTCGACTCCGCGTTAGCATTCTAGACTAATTATAGTGTCGTGTGCGCAACAAAAGAGTGAAATAACAATCTTAATATTTTTATAACTTGAAGGTAAAGTATTGTGTGTTGCAATCACAAAGGCAACCCTGAAAATGGGACGCTGGTGTCCTTTAGTGTAGGGCAATGAGCAACTTATGACATGCGTAGAAATTTATACGCGTGTTGTCTTGCGAACATAATATTTAGGTTGTGTATATTTAGGAAATTATAATGCTTGTTAATTAGTTGAAGAACATAAATTTAGTATAAATGAATCAAGATTTGCTATATCTGTGTTGATTCAAATTTTGTTTTCATTAGATGATGATTTAATTAGCATATTTAATTGTCCATATAAAAATGTTCATCAATTAAAAAATCATATATCCATTAAGCTTAAATAAAATATTACTGTAGACTAAGAGCTTAACAAATATCCAATCTTACATGGAAGCAATATTCTTCAATAAGTTTGTGACAGAAAATATATGAGAAAGCTATAGGCCTATTAAGCTATATTTAAGATGTTTTTCATAGATACGACTCGAATTATCAACAAGTCTACTATTAGATAAGCCTATTTGATATTAAATAGATCTATCTATAAAAAATTATTTATGAATTCAGTAGCAGTTATTCGTGAATACAGTGAAAATAATTCACATATATTATTTAGAGTTTACGATATTTAATCGTTGAATTAGCAAACTTTATTTGTTTCAATATAACGTGAATAGTTTTGTCAAAGCAACTTATTCTAAATTCTTATAAATTTACTGTTAAATGATATATTTATTACTACCGTATTTTATTACTAAAATGTGAGGCCTTAATCAATTAAGTCAAGTCAAAAGGCTAAAGTTGGGTTTTATGTGTTAACAAACAACGTTTTAGCTTTTGAAAATAAATTCTAGGCAAAAAAGTGGTAAATTAGAACGGAAAATATATTAATCAAAACTGTTTTCTAGAACAAAATTAAATAAAAAAAACAAACAGGGTGAGGTCAAAGAATTTAACAAACGGAACAAACAGTGAAGTAGCAATTGTTATCCAATAGGCTATTATGCCGAAATGCGTTTGTTGAAATTGTTACACGTAATGCAAGATATATTTCTTAACATAAATCAATTGTGTTGAAAAATGATGTTTTTCTATCGGTTGAGTATTGCACTATTATATTCAATGTAAGATAAATTGCATTAAAAGCTGAGAGAATGCAAGCTAGAACGATTTTTTACGTATATTCTAGCAGTTGCAGAATAAATAGCCAGACCCCTTTAGGGTTAGGCCGACTGTTATATGTATGGTTCGGTTTCTGCATTATTCCTAACTTTGAAAGTGACTAGAAATAGAGAAATTCTTTCTATTATTTTAGAACGCTAAATAATTACTGTACCAATATATTTTTTAAACAATAACCTACTTTTTCGCGAAAAATTCATTTTAAAAAAGATAAAAATTACTTTCAGTTTTTCACACAACTGACACAAAATTGTCATCAACTGACAATGAGCCAATGACAATTCTGAAGGCTGCGTACAGTTAACATTACAGTTTAAATTATACGCAAGCAGAAATATGAACAGAATAGAAACATCAGTGGAGCATTCCAGCAAGAAAATAAATCAAAGTCAACTTTTAACAGCAGCTTGAGTCGGCGACAATAAGTTAAATACGATGGCCTTCACCACAATATGTAAATAAATCATTTCAAAGACGTTTTTTGATTTTTTAAGATTTAATATGTAAGCTAAGATATCGCTTAGATCTCGAAAATCTATGCTAAACTATATAAGCTATTATAATATGTCACCTAATTGTAGAAAATGTGTCAGTTTGACACAGTTTACAATAATAATAGCATTTAAATGAATTTTAAACATTTTTATCTTCGATATATATGTATATATAGGGGCAAATCCATGTACGCATGGCTTACTTATAAATGTATCGTACAATTATTATAATACTTCAGAACAGTTATAAGTAAATTTAAGTAACGTATTAAAAATATCGTAATAGACATTTATTGGTGCATCTAAAAAATAACAAAATGTCTTATCCACTGGAGATGTATATATAGTAGTTAGTTTTGTACAAATTTAAATCTGCAAATGATTCACATAGAATTTTAATAATGAAATATATCAATGAAACACTTTTCAAATTTATAATAGAAAACTGTCAAATATTTTTTATTTGATTTCTAGAAGTGTGGCTGTTTAATATAATTTGGTCTGCTGTTTAAATCTTTAATATGCGGTTCTTTAATTAAGTCTGTTACTGTGATATAGCAAATGCAAGAGCGAATGAGCAATAGTATCCAAGCAATTTCGAAATCATTTTAGCATCCCGTTCATAAAAGAAATACGAAAAAATGCAACATAAAACATAATTGGATAGACATTCAGTTGAATTTATGAAGAAATTGCGAGACAGAATAGCACGGTACAGAATAGGATGAAAAGGGAACAGGGTAAGAAAAAGATGATTTAGCGATTTAGATTCGGTTCAAACGACAATATTGTCATTTTACTGCTTGCTCTTAAAATAAATACATCTTATTCGCTGTTATAATCTAATTTATGTAGGATCATAATTTGCCTCAATTAATAAAAGGTATAAAGTTTTTATCATATTTGATGGGTCTGCCGCCGGCTACTAAATGGTTGTTATAACCATGATATATGGTACCGAGATGATAGTCTACACCCAAACTATACAGGAATTCAGCAACATGTGCACGGTCGTAAATTTAAATGAAATTGTTCTTTGTAGAAATGTCGCAAAAACTTTAAACGCCACCGCCCTCTATTGAAATCGTAAACCAAACTACTTTTAGTTTCTACAAAAAATGCTCAATGAATAATTTATTTTCTGATCTTTGATTAAAATTTATTTATTTATTTACCCTCTGTCGTGTATTTGATCTAATCGTCAGTTTAATAGTTGTTATCAACGAAATAATTTCGCTTTTTTATAACTAAACTAATGCGATTAAATGTAAGTTATTTGTATGACATTGTAACGGATACAGTTTTCAATATTACAAGCAGAGAATTGTTAAATATTAATATAGTAGTGCACACAAGAATTTTAGTCACGTACTCCAATTGAACACACAGTTAAAATGTCATGCTTTAGTTTTAATTTGCAAATAAACTTAATGATAAATAAATATTGCCCAGTAGCATAAGCTAATGTATATGGTAGCAACGACATGATAATTATGGAGTCATTTTAGGTATTATTATTTTTAATTATCTCCAATATATCCATCAGATTCAATAGCTCGTTTAGCTAAAATTAAACATTACTATATTGAATAGTATATTGAATTTCATGTCATCCGATAAATGTTATTATTGATAAGCGTTGCGTTACTTTTTAGCGCAGAGTCTACTGAATGAAAAAAGAATGAAATCGACAAATAATTCAAAAAACTCAATGAACGTCAAAAATGCAAAACCGAACCAGAGGCCAAGTACACCGCCGGTATCGGCTATGAAAGCATAGATCTGTAAATAAAACAATAATCCAAATTGCTGCATAAAAAACTTACAATCACCTGCCTCAAACTTAATTAGATATTAAATTAACATCGATTAATTAATTTCAATTATCAAGCATATATTCACTACAGCAATTACATCCTATAATATTTTAAAGTATACATTTAAATGTTAAATGCTATATGTAGAAATATGTAGAAATATAAATATATAAAATATATGTATAAATATATAATATGTAAGTACCTGTAGAAATAGAATAAAATTTCTAACCGTATATGCAGGTATTGAAGTGATTTGTTGTAACTGCAAGTCCATGTAAAAAAATTCGAGACGAATTATATTTTCCATAATATCATTCTCAGTAAAGGTACTCATACTTGGATCGAAGTCATTTTTCAACCTTTTCACGAATTGTTTCTGAACATAAAAAAGTGAACTCATTATTATGATATACACAGAATTTCATATTTAAATTCTTGCACAATCAGTACATACTTTATAGACGTTTGCTGGAAAAGCTGCAATGGATTGTTTTAGTGTGTAGATGACATCGCTGAAAATACAAATACATACTGTATTATTGTGCAGTGAATTTTAACAAACAAGGAACTCAACTAAATTTATGTTAAATCTTTAGTGTAATAAACTAGATTACTCGTAATATTGCCAGTAAGTTAATAAATGAAACAATAGATTACAAATTAATAATTGAATTAAGTTCCAACGCAAGTTTCTTCAATATAAGTTTGATATTTAAAAAAATATTATCACATTTTTTCGTAGCAATAACACAATTACAATTTATTGGATTAATCTTTCATTTACAATATACAACTATAATATATCAAAGACTGGATTATTTAACGATTTAAGAGTGAAAAATATCATTATATTTACATATCATAAACATTTCACTGATGTGACATTTGCAATTTATAACTATAAATTCTAAGAAAAGTGGTAAATAATGAAAATTTGCGCTTCAGATAAAATTATTTTACTGAAATGAAATAACCTGCAGCGATCGGGACAGTCACAAGTGAGGGTATCATTAAAAAACTTCTGCACAACTTCATACATACAATCATCTGTGTTTTATAAATTTATTAAATTTAAATAACAAATAACTTATAGAATTTTTTTAACATACTGTAAAAAATGAATAAATAACATATTGTAAAACATGAATTTGATGACAGAATATATTACAAAAAAATCATGGACTAAAAGTTACTATGTAGGCCTCTAGGTATCTTACATACTACATGCTATTTTATTGAGTTTGATATTGCATAATATTTCTCATTATTAAATACTGATAAAAATACATACAATGCATGCCAATGAACTCTAGTTTGAAGAAATTAAAAAAAGTATAAAAACTCATGTTATATTCAAAAAAGAAAATGCTGGCTTTAACTTCTAGTTAATGATACATCCATCACATAAACTGTGTAAGCGCCTACAGTCATTATATTATAAGCTTTATTAAATGCTAATAAATAAACCTTAAATAAAGCATATAATAGTTGTACAATAATTATATTATATGCTTTTCCTTTCACTGTATTTATAAGTAATTAATAAATACAGTGCAAGTAATTTTAAGTAATACCTTGAGTAATATTGCTAATAAAACAAATGGGAATGTTTGGCTCCTCGACAAAATAGGGACCAACTGGCAAGTTAGCATCCGCGCATCGACATATTCTAACAATATGTCTCTGCAGACAAGTTTTCTGGCAACTCTACAACGTTGAATAAAACTTCTACTGTAAATTTATTGCATTATTTCTAAAAATTAAATAGGAGTTTTAAAAATTGAAAGCAGTAGGCTATAAAACTCATGTTATGTTCTAATAAAGAAAATGCCGGCAATAAAATTCCTTTATTTTATCACAGGTATATATTTTTTCTCATAGATTTATTTATTTTAATTACGTTTAGCGATGAAATTGATTAATAATTGAATTATTGAAGAAAATAAATTGTAACATATTAAAACCTCGACAGTATATTCTACAGGATAGTTATAAGTATAGGCGCTTCTGTTCGTCTCCTTGTTATAAAGAGTTGTACAGTTTCCATATGGATCTGATAACTTGACTGTGCTCAACTATAAAAGATACATCTTTCAAATATTGTGTAATTTTACGATGCAATATAACTAGATAGCGTTTGAGGCAATATAGTAAGTACATACAGTTGTCTGTAAATTACTGTATTTCTCTAAAGTAACCACATTCAAAAGCGTGAATCGTTTTGCAAATTTCAACTAAAATTTTGTTACATTTTTACTGATAATTTTTTTCTACGTGTATTTTAAGTAATATATTAATAAGATATCTAGTACATTAAATAATTCGATGACACAATCAGGTAATTAAATAAATTAAATACATGTAAGAACGCCATTTACCATTACATACCATTACTTATAATTTACCATTACTTACTCCTTTCTAAAATAACTTCTGTACACTTCTAATGAGATCATGCAATAATTTTCTTTGTAGATATCTCTATCACAACACGTGCTTACTATTACAGTTAAAAATATTAAAACTTATCGATATTGAATGAATAATTAAGAATTGCTACCTCTTGCATACTTATTGAAGTATAGCATCCTGGTCCAATGGTGAACCCTTGCTCCTCTGGTATAGCTATTTGTTTCTGAGGCAGCACAGCAACGCGCAGACCGGCCGTATCACCGAACGCTTTCAAATATTCGTTCTGATTTATATTGATTGTCAAGCTCAAGCCTGAAATTAGCACTTGCAAAAAATAATTTTTTTAAATTCAATAAATTAAAGTCGTTATGTATAAAAATGATATTAGCATAGGCCTACGTAAACTAACTAATTAACTAGATAATTAACTAACTAATTAACTAACTGTAATTAACTAGCTACTTAACTAAGTTTAAAGGAAATCTTACAAACAATAAGGAGTAATAAATACAGAAGATATTAGTTACTTCAACTAAAACATCTATTAATTAAGCCTACGTTTTAGCCATTATTATACACATCAGTCATAACTCAAATTATATGCAGTTAGATTTGTGTCAATCTTTAATATAAAATAACAGCAGAAAAACAGAGCATATTTTTAACAGGTCCTACCGTGTTTTCTACCGGGATGCGTGCTACTGTAAAGCGGTTTGCTTGGATCCCAGCCCGCGTTGAAAACATAACAGTTGCCGTGGATAGGATTGTAAAACGTCTCAAAATTACTGCAAGATCATATCAAAGATTTGCACTGCTTTTTGCTGTTTTAATTGATTTCCAATTTAGATATTATTAATTACATACATTTTAATTACATAGATTTCCCCATTTAGATAGTGTTAATTATATAGAATTTAAATGAATTTCAGTTTATTATTTAATTTATTAAGTGTTAATTATATAGATTTGAGATTAATTTCAATCTATGATGTATTATTTATTACAGAGATTTGTTTTAATTGATATATTAATTTTATTAATAATAGCTTATGTCTTAATAAGAATATACGTTAGCCCATATTAAGAGCTTCTGTTGGATATTTAAATATATTTCACAAACAAATTGTCTCATAATTTGACTACAATCTGCCTCCAATCAATATAAAAATTACTATTAACCTAATCCCAAACGTTCCAACAAAACTAAACATACTTCCAATCGCAATCGCCTCCATCATATTTACAATCCATCAGAAGAGACCTCATAGAAAAGCTGATGTTCATTTGAATATCCAGTGGAAGCGCTGCTATGCGCTCAGCTGCATTCTGTAAAGTCTTAAAATCGTCGGTGTATTCAACTCTTGCATAAAGTGAATCTTCCATATAGCCCCCCGCTGCAAAATTAGCCTCGTTTGTTTTAACAGTAGAAGCCGTTGGCTGTTCTGTTTGTTCTGATTTTTGATTGGATTTGGTCGTTGGTTGTTGCGCAGTTTTGAAAAGAGATGAGGCACAGATTGCTGATTCATGAAGGGTAGTGTTACTGCAGCGAATGCAAGCAAGAGGATCAAAGGAAGATGAATATTGAAGATGAGTGGTTGTGCAGCATTGGCAACAGCAGTAATATTTATTATCAGGCGGATAGTTGAAGCTTTCAGATGTTGCTGAAAAGAAGAGATTAGTTTCATTTAGATTTTATACTGATAAAATTGATCATGATTAACTTGTTAACACTAGTATATGCCAATTCGTTTATCCCAAACTTCAACAATACCTTTCTGTCTGTTAATATCTAATATCTATAGATTCTAAAATAACAATAAAATCTTAATCGATAATATCCACATAATATTTCACTTATTTTCAATTTATTAATACAATTTTAGTATTTGATGAAGTATTCTATTTTAATGAATAACATATGTTTGGTTTTACATACCTGAAGTTGTTGCAATTAAAGATTCAGAATTTTGATCAGTATTTCCAGTTGTTTCTGTCACATAATTGGACTCACCACTTATAGTTACTACTTTCTGTTTGTCTGAATATCTCGAATCTTCACTCATGTTAATTGAAATCTCCGTTAATGTTGAATTTTCAGATGATGTTTTAATAGAATTTGTCTCCAAAGCTGTCGAAAGTTTATTTATAGATTGACTTGCTCCAAACTCCGATACAATAGTACTTTGATCAGCGAAATCAACTTTAAAACTTCTGGTAGATTCGTTTGGTTTCTGAGTAGAAGTTAACAGATTTAAAGTTGATTTACTTTGGTATAAATCTAGTCCAGACTTTTGGGAAACATTTTGGGTAGTTATTGTAGTACCTCCAGTTTGAATTTTACTAGAAATACCACTGACAGAAGTGTGAATAGAAATTGTTTCAGCTCCAACACTGTTGATGCTTTTAGTTCTGCTACTGATTATATGCTGAGTTTCTGCAGTACTTGCCTTGATTGAAGAATTTTCTGTAACAGAAACTGGTTTACTACTAGTAGTTGGTTGTGAAATTGTAATTTGATTATGTGTTAATAATTGAGGCGCCGCTGAATTCACATTAGCAGCTGAATTCATAACTGTGTGGATATTTGTGATGACATCATTCGAGTGACTTGTCATAGTGAGAGCCTTATTAAGCAATTTATTTGTCACAGGCAATTGCAATATTGTAAATTGTGTAATATTAACCGATTCCTTGGAGAGTCCTTGATTAGGTATACTGTTGTTAAAAACTATTTGTCTGGATGTTGAACTTATCGAATTTGAATTTAGTTTTTGTGTAAGCGTACTAGTTAAAGTTTCTTTTGTGGTCTGACTGCTTGATATTGCATTAATGATCGGTTTACTGCTGTAAGTTGACTGAGTGGCAGCTAAATTTTGTGCAACTGTTTTACTGCTAAATTCATCTGTTGACTGGTTATCGGTTGTTTTTTGAATATTGTTTTCTTGATTACTTATCATTGCATTTTCAGTCGATTTTGTACCGTAAATAATCGATTGACCGCTAATTGTATATTTCATAGCAGATAAACTTGAAATTTCTTCGGTACTTAGTGGACTCATATCTGTCTTTTGGCTAGTAGATTGACTGTTTGATTTTTCACTTATATTTGGTACTTGACTATGACTAACAAAAGTTACTGTTGGCGGAACATTTCTTGCATTAAAAGTTGAAGATATTTCTTGATCTGTACTTGATTCTGACGTTGCTATATTGTCAGCTTTCAATGACGATTGAACTGCATTTTCCCTTACAGTCATATAATGATTAGATGAACTTAGTTTCTGAGAAGTTATGTTATCAACGTTTGTTTGTGCAGAGGCTACTTTTGTTCCCATTGATTCTTGAGTAGATGTTAATGGACTTACCTTACTTTGACTTATAGCAGCGGACTGAGAGGCTGAATATATGGATGTTTCTGAACTAATTGTATTTGAAATCGAATCGCGACTAACTGCTGATATTTTCTGTGAAATTAGAGAAGCCTGGATCATTTTGTTCATTGTTGATGGTGGTACCTCTTCTGTTGAAATTGTATTTACAAAATATTGTGTGGCAATTTGAAAGCCACTTATTGGAGTTGTCTCTTCTGTGATTTTTGTTGCAACCGAATTAGAATTCAATTGACTCAATGTTTTTGTGTGCAATGACACTTCATTTTGAGAATCTGTTTGTACTGTGCCCAATTGTGTATTCTGGGAAACAACTGGTGTTGTTTGAAAAGATGAAATTGTTGAACTAATTAATGTCGGATTAATTGTAGAATATATAAATGAGGAAGATTTATTTTTAGTTTTTAATTTTGCTGATGACAGCATTTCTTGAACAGTTGAAGAAATTTGATTTTGAGTCGTTTTTTGACTTTCATATGTTGAATCTAAAAATATCCCTTTGGAAGTTATTGAAATTTTACTTAGACCTGATAATGATGTTGACATTGAGTCAATTTTCTTATTATTTGTAATAGTTGATGTTACATCTGTTGCAATGCTTGTAATTACTTGAGATTTGAAGGTACTCCCTGTTGCATCTATCGAGTTTGTCTTTGTTGATGATTTACTATAAATACTTGATTCCAGCGATGAAGGTAATTCATTTATTTTTGAAGTACTAGCACTAGCTAAATTAAACTCAGCTGTTTTTGAAGTACTTGCACCAACACTAGCTACATTTCCTGATATCATTTTCTGTGTAGTACTTTCAGTGTTAATTTTAACTGGACTGTAATCGATGAGAATTGAAGTTGATGATTTAGCCATATTTACTGAATTCAGTGTTGTCATGATAGAAGGATGACTTTTCATTTGAGTAGAACTGGTAGTTACAAAACTTTGAGGAACAATATTGCTCGTTTTTTGGCCAGAAACTCCACTACTTAAAGATCCAGTTGATTTATTCAACACTGTACTTGAAGATTGATATTCTGTCAGTTCAGTTGTAGATAGAATACTGGATTGTACATTGGAAATAGTTTCACTGCCTGTTATTTGAATGGAAGTCATATTTTTATTATTAACTATTAAATTCCCTGGTACATATGTAGTGATAGTATTACTTATTCGACTTGCTATAGTCGTATCACTGTCATCGATTGAACTATCTGTATAATTTCCTTCATTGCTGGAGGCAGCAGAAGTCAAAATTTTTGTTGATACTTTTAAACTTATTGATTTACTAGATAACGTTCCATTAGTTGCTGTAATTTTTCTGCTTGTTGTATCGCTATATGTTTGATTTACATGGCCAGTATTTGAGTTTATAGTTGTATAATAACTTGATAAATCTCCAGTTCTTTGGCTTTCGTTGAGTGTACGCATTTGGCTTCCGATTGAAATAACTCCATTTATTTGAGTTATTTCAGACATGTAAGAATTGCTATTATCTGTTGTACTTTGACTTTGAGCTAACATTCCAGTACTTGAACTTGATATTCCAGTACTTCCACTTGATATTCCAGTACTTCCAGTTAATATTCTAGTACTTCCACTTAGTATTCCAGTACTTCCACTTGATATTCCAGTACTACCACCTGATATTCCAGTACTTCCACTTGATATTTCAGTACTTCCACTTGCTATTCCAGTACTTCCACTTGATATTCCAGTACTTCCACTTGATATTCCAGTACTTCTACTTGATATTCCAGTACTTCCAGTTGAAGTTTCAATACTTACAACTGAAATTCCAGTAAAATTCTCCACTATTGATAAAGTTGTATCCTCAGAAAATGAAAAACTATTAGAATTCGCTGTGATTTGACTAGTGCTGCTGTCATAATTGCCCGTTACAAGCTCTGTACTTCCTGACACTGTAGCATCACTCAAAACGCTAAAGTCAGATGTTGAGCCAACATTATTTGTAGTTGTAACTCCAAGGAATGAAGTATCACTGAAATATTTACTACTTGAAGCAAATGTAGTCTCACTTAAATCCTCAGAGCTTATAGCTGTCAATATTGAAGTCTGTAAAGAAGTGGCTTCATCGCTAACTGATTCACTCACTGGACTGGAGTTTGTACCTTCAGAACTATCGCTGGTTGTTGCTTGATTTGGAACAGTTAACCTTTGAGATGTGCTCAAACTCATAGATGATACTGCACTTTGGAACACACCTACAGTTGACTGACTTGTAGTGTCTCTTAATGTTGCTCCTGAGGTAGTTTCAAATGATGATGTTGAGTGAGAAGTTGTGCTTTCATTCGTTAGACTTTGCGATTGTAATTCACTAGTTTCATCGCTTGTAGATAAGTCGTCGGTTTGAAATGTTGAAAAATACTCAGTCGTTGAATCTTGATTAGTATTTTGTGTTGATATAAATGTTGTTTTCAGATATTGCGTTGTAGCCTTTACTGGTAAAGTTGGAACTACAAAGGATGAACGGAAAAAATGAATTATTTAAAAAACTTCATTTATATGTAGAATTTTAATATAACCATAAATATTTATTAATTTAATTAACATAATAAAAAAGACTGTATTTAATGTAAAATTTTAGGTTTCTGTAAGAACGCTATCAAAACTGTAATACTCGAAATTTGGACAATTATCATATTTAATGTAAGTTTTATGAATGTTTTCATATATTTACCTGGAAATTTGCATATTGCAATGCATGTTTGTGCACAATTAGCATTTGACCATCCTACAATGCTAGGATTCACAAAAGCGCATTGCCCAGGCAAGGTAGGTTCACCAGGAGTCGTCCAGTTTGTATAGGTAGCCGGGTTGCCATCTATCCAATTGAAAGTGATATTTTTATAATAGCCAATCCAGTAACATTGATTCGGGGCTCTATACAGAAAAAAACACATCATGGGAACATTTAAATTAGATTCAACATAAAATTTTAACTAATAGGCCTACAGTGTATATTTCACATTAAAATTGTTGTATCATAAAAAAGTGTTAATCTTCTTGCCAAATCGTACATTTTTACAAGTAGACCAATCTTGGAAAATTCACTTAATCGATTTATTTTAATTTTAGTCAAATGCTAATCTTTTTAAAAAAGATGACAGATGGAATGAAAATGTAAATTTAAACTTCATAATAAAACATAATTGAAACTTACTGGCTAATATTCATAATATAGTTATTTTCAGCGGAATCTGAGATACTTGCAAGTTGGGATTTAAAGAGAGCGCATGTACTTTTTGCTGAAGCAAAAGTCTCATTTCCAAGGTAGTTCGCATAGCAGAATCCATTGTAGTATTTAAAGACACCACAAGCTGAAAATGCAAATATGGATAACAGAAAGCATCAGATTTGTAAATTTACAACAGAATTGTTTTTACATTAATTACGAATTAATAATAGCCAATTAATGATTGTAAAAACACTCCATTAAATTTCATTGATTGGTATCGGGAGCATAATATATGTCAGTTAACATAAGTTTTCAGTCAGAAGCATTTTTTAATCGAGAGATAATGCTACAAGTGCACAATAAAAATTGCAAGCTTGACAATCAATTTGATAAATATTTACAACAGCGATCTCATCATTGACAAAATGATAATATCACTACTGAAATCCAATTGGAAAACAATACTGTCGTAAGGTACCACTTTGTGCGGCATTGCTTGATTATATTGACTGACAATATACCATAATGAAGTCAATATAAAAATTGTTAAGCTCAATTAAACGAGAGCTTAAACCTATTGATAGGTCCTATATCAAACATTTCAAGACAAAAAATGTTCACGTTGAGAGTTTAGAAAGGTTGGAATTATATATACAAATAATGAAGCTTTTAATGATCAAAAATCAGTGTCAATTTCAAGCAATATTATAACAAATAGTAAAATTTATTCCAAGCTGTAGATATTTGACTTAAAGGATTACAATAAGTGCTTGTATGTAATTACAGAAAAAATATGATCGTTTGTAATATATAAGTAAATAACACATTTTAAACTGTTGGTTTCACAAGCAAAATTCAATCAAACTTTTATTTTACAATAAACTTTTTGACAATATTTACAACATTAAAGCAAACTTTTATTGTACTTGTTGCATGTTATCATGTTCAAAACAAATTCTTACTTACGCCCCATTGTTCTTTTCTTCCTCCTTCTTCCTCTCATTAAGTCAACTTTTTGACCAACATCAGGCGTTGAAGGAGCTTCAACATGGCCGCTTACCGCCGCCTCGCTTTTCTCAGCGTCATCAGGCTTGAGCGTCGCTGTAGCCGTAGCGTCATTTAGCAGGCTAGCGTAGCTTGGCGGGACGGCGCCTCTATCAATCGCAGCTTTGAGCGAAGAGCTCTGTACTGGGCTAAGATTGCAGACGGTCACTGATGGGAAGACTGTCCTTGTTTGAGGCTGGACGTTGATATTAGAAGTCGTAGGATAATTTAGATAGCGGCGAGTCAGAAGAAAAAAGTTGAAAATAAAAGCGATCGTCATGAGTAGGATGATCACAGTCCAAGTTGTTCTTTTAAGCATTCCTGTGTTTGAATAACGCGCAACATTTTTTTGTTGAAGTTGCCTTATAAACTGTATAAAGTAATTCCTAATAATTTAAGATACTTTGCGCGCCTTGTAATTTAAACCGTAATTAAAAAGAACTTATGCTAAATATTAATGATTTCAATGTTTCAGAGACGCTTACATGTATTATTTAACATTAAATAAATATATAACGACGCAAAGTTTACCTCTAGATTGTACGAGATTTTTGAATCCATGAATTGAGGTGTATTCGATGAATCCTGCCCAGATCGTTTTAGTAGTCGAGGGTTCGATTCCTTCTGGAGGAATGTGACGACGTGGAGCATTGTAGCTATATATCCTCCTCGTGTCATTCCAGCATCGTGATATTTCAACAGAATTATTCATCTGGCCTTTTTACTGACATTATTAATCCAAAGTAAAAATTGTGATCAAGATAGTTTCTCTATTGCGAGATAGAAAATACAATTGTAGTTGATCGATGTTTGTTTTAGCAAGACTCTTACAAAATCTTTTGCTGTGTTTGTTACTGTAAGATATATAATAACCAACACATCATGATGCAAATTTATAGATATTTGTGCAAGACAATAAAGATGTTAAATTTATTTATTTATTTCAAACACTGATCGTAATTGTAATAAAATAACATTAGACACGAAAAAATCTGATTCATGAACATCAGGACATATGCCCCTAATTATATCCCTATTTTACTCTATAAAAACAATTTAAATTACTACTATATAAGCGTAGAAGCATCAGGGTCACTATAGTTATAATTTCAAAATAATGAAAAACATTTGAAAATCCCGATCAAAATTTCTGTGCAACAAAAAAGACAACAAACAATAAAGTAACATTGACTGCCAAGCAACTTACAATTTGCCAAAGAAGATCTAAAAAGTGCAAAATTGATCAACAAAGGAACTTAACGACGCGTTTCATCGTATTGTATTTAAGATAATAGCAACTTAATGCGTTTTCAATATCGTGTGAAAATGCAGTTATTGATCAGTAAATGTTGTTTTTTGTGCTATTGTTTTATTTTGCTCTAGTTTAGTATGAAATAAAGATGCATTATCAGAAGTGAAATAAATTCCCATGACATTTTGAAAGTTGGTTAGAAAACACTTTTCACTTTATTATATGATTCAAGTACTCAAATTATATGTTTTACATCATCATTCACTAAAATGCCACCATACTTTAATCATTATTGATTCACATCAGTATCTCGAATTTAACTCATGAAACAATAAAAATACAAATAAAATTCATAGTATTCCTATCATAGGCCAACTGGTTGTCTTTTAAACTGCAAGTCATTGATAATGTAGGTCATTAACTAAGATTACATATACTAGCGATTTTAAGAGACTTATTAGATTTTGATAAGATTGGCCGCAGGTCTTATCGTAAATCACAATGACAGTTAAGACAGATACAATAAACTTAAATAAACCTATACCGTAAGCTTATATCACTAGTATGTTTAAATCAAACATCAAAGACATCAAAGTTCAGTTAATAATCAAGAATTAGATCAATCTATCTTTTTTATCAGTTGCACAACTGTACTGCAATGATAAAATATTATAGTTTAAATATAGGCTTATTTTATGCTATCAAAAACTGCATTTGAAAATACTAAAATAAGGAACAATATATCTATTATTTTTCCTCTTCATTGTAATTTTTATTTTAAAAAAATCACCCACGGAATTAGACAATGAGGTATATAGGCTATTATAGATACGGTTATATATCTATTATAACGACATATGCAGCATTTAAAAGTATTAATTTAAATATTTATAATATAACTGGGCTATTTTTTCTTGAACAATTACGTATGCTATTGTCCGATATCATCGCTTAAGTTACAAGCCATTAATAAGCTTTCAGTATTTAGTTAAACTTTAATAAGAGGCAGGCTTAACTTATAATTCTTAAAATTAAAAATACTTTTCAGTCGAGACTGGAACCCCCCTGTGACAAACTACACAACTAAAACAGAAGGGTTAGGAGTCAATGACGTGAAAGATGAAACAAAGTTGATTCGAGCCAGACTAGAGCTCCCAGAGAGACGTCATAAGTATGTAGAAGTACCTATTGTACCGCCTATCGTTCATTCTACCAATTACAGACTCAAAAATGTTCAGCATTACATTGACGTTTTCAAAGAGGTAACTGAATTTTGTAGAGCTTTGTCGCAACATGTATTATACGTTTTTAAATCGAATTAGTGTATACCCTGTATAATGTGGTGTTTGTAATTATCATAATCAAAAGTGAACAGACAGACCTTAATTATAGTTAATAATAATTAGGATTTCTCATGATATTGCAACTGAATGCACAAAATTAATTTTTTCAGGCTTCAAATAGTGAATGTCAGTATTTGAAATGCCATTAAATGCCATACATTGTGCTAATCAAGTGTTTTGTGGGCAAGTCAATTTAATCAAAGTCAAATTATGAAGTAAATCAAAAGTCCTGAACAATTTTGCTTTAAAATACTTCAATTTGAATAAAATTTACACAACATTTCAACTTTACATTTATTGAATTTGTATCCCAGTAATATAAATAATATAACAGTAATATAAACAATGTCATCATTTTATCAGGGTGGTCACGTGTACTCGCGCCTAGGGAACCAGACGTGCGATGAGGCTGAGGCTACTATCAGCCTGTTAGAAGAGGCTGCTGGTTCGGTAGTGTTCGGATCTGGGTCAGCAGCTATATGCGTCGCTTTGCTGACGTTCCTTAAATCTGGCGATCATATTGTAAGCGTAACTGGTCTTTTGTTTCATGAACGATTTCGTTAATAGTCACACAATAGTCACATTTCCTATTAAATATTAAGATATGATATATAATAAAATTTAATACTATTAATGTTGCAGGTAATTTGCAAGCCTCTCTACAGTGGCACTTTCAACTTTGTGACCAAGTTTCTTGAGGCTCGCTACAATATTGAAGTTACTTTTGTCAGCAGTGATATTGAAGAATATAGAAAAGCAATTCGTCCTAATACTCGAGTATGTTTTATATTCACTGAAAAAAGCTCTCAGTAATTTATAATTTCATTGTAATTAAGTTAGCAAATTCATTTTTCTAATTCATTAAAGTTCAAATTAACATTTAGTTTTTCCAATTAACTTTTAGTTTTTAAAATTGCCCTTGAACATTTCAGTACTGTTACAATCTTCGAAAATTCATGCTAATTTTGTACAAATATTTCTGGATGTTTTGCCACAGGTTCTGTATGGAGAAACTCCCTGTAATCCTTTGACTAATATACAGGATCTGGAGGCTCTTGCTAAACTCGGACAAAGTCACAAAGGAGTGATAACAATGGTTGATTCCACTTACGGGAGTCCATATCTTCAGAAACCAATCAAACACGGCATTGACTTGAGTATCCACAGCGCGTAGGCATATATTTAACTCACTAGGACTTCTTACATGTAATGTTTGTTATATAAATAATTAAATACATACATGTACTTTCCATGTAATCTATGTTAAAAATTCAGATAAATTTAATGGCTTTTTATATGCCTCACATTTTTATTTATAACAATCTCAGTTATTGAGCCCATTACTGTTTTTTATATAATTTTAAAACACATTTTCATTTAAAACACATTTTCATGTAAAACACATTTTCATCACACAGAATTTTTTAGTAATGCTAAATTTGTGCTGTAGAACCAAGTATCTTGGTGGTCACAGTGATTTGTGTGCTGGAGTGGTCAGTGCTAGAACCAGAGACCAGTGGGTCGAGTTGATGATCAACAAAGAAGTTTATGGCTCAGTTCTGGTCAGCAAAATTCTCTACACTTTATACATTTCTTATTAGATACCCACATTAGATACAACTTCAAATCTTTCCTATTTTAAAGTCTATTTGAAAGTCAATTTACTTTCAATGTAAAAACCTGTTTCAAAGGTTATCTTGAGCAATGTACTTTTTAATTTTTTGCTAGTCACCTTATGAGGCTTCATTATTGATTCGTGGTTTGAAAACTTTACACGTTCGAATGGACCGGGCGTGCGATAATGCCCAGAAGCTGGCAGAATGGCTGGTCACTCATCCGCAAGTGTCGCACGTTTACTACCCTGGGCTCAAGTCAGATCCAGGCCACGAGGTGGCTAAGAGGCAGATGAAGAAGTTTGGCGCAATGATTACGTTTGATGTGAAGGGTGGGATAGAGCCAGCGAAAAGTCTGGTTGAGGTATGAATGGCAGAATTTAGCGAAGGAAGATGACTGGATTAAGGATTATAAGTTTGGGTTTAATTAAGTTTGCATGTTATGAGGTAAACTTTTAATTCTGTAATGATTGATCTGTAAGCTATGCAACTTGTTACTTAAAGAATCATAGAGAGTCACCTTTTAAATTATAATAATAAAAAAAGATTATTTTATCGATTTATTATATTAATTAAATTCTGTTTACAAATGAATGGAAGAAAAAATGAAAACAAATGCTAAGGAGTCTTAAATTAAAGAATAATCGATACAAATAAGAATGACATTAGTTGAAAATCAGTAATAATGATATTATAGCCATTTCAGTGTAGAGAATTTTGTTTAAGTTTCTGGATCTGATATATTTCAGAATGTAAAAGTGATTCAGTTAGCATTGTCACTGGGAGGGACCGAGAGTCTGATACAACATGCAGCATCTATGACGCACGGAGCTTGGATTATGTCTGATCAAGAAAGAGCAGATGCTGGTATAACTAATGGACTTGTAAGATTCAGGTTGTAAATCCAGTTAATTAGATTATAGTCTATTAATTAACTATATCGTAGTCTAATTAATATTTCTATATAGAATATAGTTAGAACTTTAGGTTTTGTTTGTTAATTTAAAGTTTTTGGTCAAAAATATATTTAAGTGGAGAGAATTTTTTAAATTACAATTTCATACACTTATACCGACATAGGACTGCTATGTCTGAATAGTGCAATTAAATAATTCTATCTATATTTACTGAATATATGACTGCGTGTTTTTCATAAATTACTGAAAATCGTCTTTTATTTGTTCATGATAATGACTTATTTTTATAGTTTATGTTTTAGTGATTGTTGTGATTCTTATTAACTAGCGGTTCAGGAGCGGCAAGCCGCCCCATCAATAAAACGTGATCATGGATAAAAACGTAAAATTAATTAGA
>JAQIXG010000634.1:0-29434 GCA_034700105.1 Oconnorella tubifera
CCTTACCTTATCTTTAGCCTTATCCTTACCTTATCGTTACCTTATCCTTTCCTTATCCTTATCCTTACCTTATCCTTATCCTTTTACCTTATCTTTATCCTTATCATTATTGTTGTTTTTTTCTCGACAACTGAAAAGTGTATAATAGGATATATACTATTATAGACAGACACTCAGACAGACAGTAAGACACCCAGACACTCAGACACAGACAGATAAACAGACACACAGACAAGCAGACACACACTGACAGAGATCTGGAGGTTTCATATAGAAGTTCTGACAATGAGACAGACAGACAAACATGCAAGCAGATAATCAACCATACAAACAGAGTTATTGATTATATTTTTTTTTGCTTGCGTCATAAGGTGACGTCATTGAGGACGGACAGACTGCCACGGACGGCGCGGACGGCACTGACGATGGACAGCTGCAGCAGCAGTCCTGGTGGACCAAGAAAAGGTATTCCCCAAACCTTCCCCCGATACCCCCCCCATACATCCCGACACCACTTCACACCCACTTTCCCCCCCCCACACATCCCAACACCACTCCACACCCCCTCACTCCCCCCCACACCCCCGTCGATAGTTTGTCATTTTTTATTGACTTACAAATATAACAATTTAAATTAAATTCAAAAAATTAGGAAAAAAATTTGAGTTTAAATTTGTTCTCAATTAGGGGTTTATTAAAATTGTATTCTATTTCCGGTTGTTCAGGGGGGGGGGTAGGCGGGGGATATATATCATTTTATTGAAAAATGGTCGTCGGGTAGGAAGGGGGGGGGTTACATTAAAAAATTAAAATAAAAAGCTAAGAAATTTTTTTTCGCTCTAAAATGATATTTGGTACATGCAAAATTATTATAAGTGATGATAATCATGATGATGATGATTTGAAAATGATATGGGTGGGCTTGGGTATACACCGCCCTAGAATAACCCAAAAAAAATTAAAGAATTCTAAACAATCAAAAAAATTTACTAAGCAAAATTTGTTTCAAGTTATAATGATAATGATGATTAAGATGATGATAATGATTAAGATGATAATGATGATGACGTCATATGTAGACGGAGACTGTCCAAGTTAAACAGGCGATGCAGGAAGGAATGCCGCAGGCTTGTTAAATCCCAGGCTTTCTATTGGCTCGTTATTATACTAGTCTTTCTGAATACGTGCGTGCTGACGTCAGAGCATAGCAAGCAACCTCATTGGCTGGATACATTTCAAGGTTTGCTTTAGTATTTAGTCATTTATTCATTCATCACTCTTTCATCACATTTCATCCATCACATCTTCCATTAATTCATCCATTCATCTATCCATCCACTCATTCATCCATCCATCCATTCATCCATTCATTCATCCATTCATCTTTCTCTGATATTGAATATAGAAAAGAAAATCAATGCAAAGTATGAGAAAGTGATTTATTTAATTTCTATTGTTTACGACTTAAATGCCCTTGACCTACTTAATGACTTTGACCTATATATATATATATGCATGTTTTAGACGTGACCAACGTCATCTTCATAGCACTCTTCTCTGTGGAGATGCTCATAAAGATGTACAGCGTTGGCTTCCAGGGCTACTTTGTCTCTCTCTTTAATCGCTTCGACTGTTTCGTCGTCGTCTGTAGCATCGTGGAAGCGTTCTTCACCTTCACTGACGTCATGCCACCTCTGGGGGTCAGCGTCCTTAGATGCGCCAGGCTGCTCAGGGTCTTCAAGGCCACCAGGTAGGTCAAGGTCGTTTGGTGGCAGAGAGATAAAAGTTGTCTGGTGTGGAGTTCAAGGTCAGTAGATGTAGAGATTAGAATCGATTGTTGGTTTTAAAGATCGTTTGTTGTATAGGTAAAAGTCTTTTGTAGTGGAAGGTCAAACTTACTAAGAAGGTCTAGGTTATTTAAATCAATATCAATAATTCATAATAGATAATTTATAATCCACATACATCGTATTCATTAAATCATAATTATGACGATGATGGTGATGATGATGATGATGATGATGATGATGACGATGACGATGACGATGACGATGACGATGACGACGACGACGCCGACGACGACGACGACGACGACGACGATTATGATATCATGATAATGATGATGAAAACGATGATGATGACGTCATCATCATCGTTATCATCATCATTATCATGATATCATAATCGTTTCAGATACTGGACGGCCTTGCGTAACCTCGTCGCGTCGCTACTAAACAGCATGCGCTCCATCGTCTCTCTCCTTCTCCTTCTCTTTCTCTTTATCGTCATCTTTGCGCTGTTGGGGATGCAGCTATTTGGAGGGAGGTTCAACTTTAACTCTCTCGTAGACAAGTCTAGGAGCAACTTTGACTCTTTCTGGCAAAGTCTACTCACTGTCTTTCAGGTCTAGTTTAATCTAGTTTAAACCAGTTTATGCTAGTTTGGACTGGTTTAATTTAGTTTAAACCAGTTTATGCCAGTTTGGACTAGTTTAATCTGGTTTAAACCAGTTTATGATAGTTTGGACTAGTTTAATCTAGTTTAAACCAGTATATTCTAGTTTATTCTAGTTTAATCTATATAATAGATTATAATTATAAATTCTAGTAATTAATAATTTATAAAAATTATATATATTTTTTTTAGATTTTAACAGGGGAGGACTGGAACACAGTGATGTACGATGGCATAGCGGCCTACGGGGGTGTGGGGTCATTTGGTGCTATAGTCTGTTTCTATTTTGTTGTGCTTTTTATTTGCGGTAACTGTATCCTTTGTGATTTCTAGGCGTGGTAACGCTGTGGTAAATATTTATGCTGGACACATTGTGTCATAATTGATAGAAGCAATTTAGTGACATAAATTGCAGTTTTGTGTACATTTCAATATTTAAAAGTTGAGTTTTATAGTGATAATTTTTTTATCTGTGTGCAATTTACTAGTGGTAATATCAGGTTTTGTGGGTTTTTTTATTAATGGTAACCGTATACTTTCACAAAATTATTATTATAATTATATTTATTTTTATTCAATGAAATAATTACTAAATTATTATAATATAAAATAACCAACAAACTGGTAAAAAATGCACACGCTAGTTAGGCTAAACAAAATACTGGTTTCTGATTGGTTAGCCTTGACTTGTGACCTAGATATTCTGCTCAATGTCTTTTTGGCCATTGCTGTCGATAACCTGGCTGATGCTAATGCACTGGGCGACAAGCAAGAACTAGAGGAAGATCTAGCGGCAGCACAGGTACTTCAATTTATAACCAATAGGAACGCTCCGTTAAAACAATTCTAACCAATCAAATTCGAGTGTCAAAATAAGAATCGCTGTATTGAGAAAAGAGAGAAAATGCAGAATTTAGCCGTTGAATTTTAACGTCATTTTAATTGGTTCTTTTTTAGTTTAAATTCTTATTTGTAACTTATTGGCAGAGAAGTTCTTTATAATTTTGGCTGCGCGCCAATTGGCACAGTGCCAGTAATTATTAATTGATAATTGATAACTTAGTTAAATGATTATTTATTGTTATAATGATTAGGGTTAGAGTTAGGAATAAATTTCTAGTGAACATAAAAATTAAAATCTTGAAATTGTTACTCTTGTAGAAAATGTTTGTTTTTCAGGAGGAGGCTCAAGCCCTTGCCACTGAGGCAGGGGGGGTAGGCGACTCTGCGGGTCTCAGGCAGCAGACGGATCCCCCCGAGGGGGATAGGGAGGGGCCCCAAGTCAAGGCGGATTTACCCCTAAATCATGTGTATGAATTATTTCTATTTCTTACATTTATTTGAGAAATAATAGAAAAAAAATGTCACATGAGATGCTTACAAATGCCATCAAAGTGATTTTAGGGTTAGAAATAGGGTTAGAATTATTTTTGAATATGACAGTTATGGATTGGGTTAGGGTTGAGTTAGAGTTAGGGTTTTTGTAGATATTTTGAAACGAAAAAATTCAATTTTAATTTTTTATTTCAGGGGGGGTGGTGGCGGGGGTGAAGGGGTCACGTGTGATGGGGGAGTCATTGGGAAGAAAAGACGCGTTACCATAGAGACATCGTCCAATGCCGATAAAGAACAATGCAATGATGATGATGATAACGATGATAACGATGATGAAAATGATGATAATGATGATGAAAATGATGTAAAGGGTAAAAGTAAGAAAATACTAAATTTGTTTATTAGATACAGTAAAGATTTTGAAATGATTAGGGTTAGGATTAGGGTAAATTGATGTAAATTTATTTGATAACTGAAGCTAAATACTCAAATGCTCAATTTTTATACAATTTTTTACAATATTAGCGCCAGGTAGGGGGCGCTGCAAGCTGAATTTGAAAATTAATGTTATTTCATTCGTCAGATGCCGTATTGTATTATAAAACAAATAAATATTATTTCACTCAGCAGATGGCGTATTAATAAAATAAATATTATTTCACTCGCCAGATGGCTTCAAATTTATAAAATAAAAATTATTTCACTGGCGGCTAATTTTATAACATAAAATGAATATTATTTCACTCGCCAGATGGCGTCGAGGAAACAGAAGACGAAGACTTGGGCGCTAGTGGTGCCAGGCCTAGGAGACTTTCTGAATTAAAAATTCCAAACAAAATAAAACCAATCCCACTCTCTTCCTCTCTCTTTATTATGTCTCCTACTAACAGGTCTGTCTATCTGTCTGTTTCTACATTTGTCTGTCTTGTCATATATTTGTCTGTCTGTTTGTCCATACATTTATCTGTCTGTCTATCCGTCTGTCCCTACATCTGTCTATCTGTCTGTCCATACATCTGTCTGTCTGTTTGTCTGTCCATACATTGTCTGTCTGTATGTTTATACATCAGTCTGTCTGTCTGTCTGTCCAGGTTTCGTATACTCTGTCACAAGATCTGTACGGACTCTCGCTGGGGAAACTTTATTCTTATTTGTATTCTTCCCATAATGTTCACCGTTTCCTAAATCTACTTCAGTAGACGGAGAAACTATAACAGCCATTTCCTCAAATCCTCTGCATGTCTTACACACTCGCTCTCTTTCAACCGCTGTACCAACGACGTTTGAACTCGATGTATAATTGTTAGATCCGGCCTCTACAGCTACGCTGCATCGACGCGCGGTAAATTGTTTCCCTTTGCTGTACGGACCGTATATAGAACTAAAATACCGAATAAGTTCTATAAGAAACTCAATTACTTCCGCTATAGTGATGACAGACACGCCAACCCAGAGTCCTAACTGACCCCCAACGTCAGCTAGTAGTTGAGTAAGAGTGTAATCTTCTTTTTCCTCTGTCTTCAAAACGTTGCTGTCAGATATATAGACATTAAGACGAGCGAAATCTCTCATCGCTTTTCTGCGATTAGCTACATCAAAGTGTTTGCCATATAGTTCGTCTTTCTCGCGATCCTCTGGTTCACTGAAACGAAGATGGTAGTTCTGAGTGTAGAAGATGTCCGAGTACGCTTCTTCACCGTCAAAACTTTCAGCTGGCCAACGTGACAGAGAATATGACACGTCGTAAGTGATCTCACTACATGCAGGAAAACAGCCGCAATCACGTATAGCGGAGTTACTACGAGCTACTTTTGCGCTGATATTCCTCACGCATAAGAATCTGTCAACGAACAACATAACTTATTACACATAAATGAAATGTCGATCAAAGTGATATGGGAAAAACTACCTTATGCTTTAAATAGAGAAAAATCATGTTAATCATGCTGCATATATGTGCCAGCCAGCCATTTCTTAAGAGAATATCCTCACCGTATTTGTATCACTTGATTTCTTCTCACCCCTCATTAAAAGAGATAAATACTCCTAAAATATTTGTTCAATGTTAACCATTGGGACTACCATGACCATGAGCAATCTCCGCCAAATATCATGAGCTTTCATCATATTTAAAAGTCGCTACAGAATGAAAACTAATGAGCAAGAGGCTTGCACTGACTTGTCAGAAAAATTCATGAAAACACCCGTATCGGCAACTCGAAAGAGATTCTAACCTGAGATAAGAACAGAGAAGGGATATTTTTGTTATCTACTTTATCTACAGATACTCTGCTCATAAAATGACCCGTTTATAAAATAAATCTGCAAATTATTTGACAAAAAATCACAAAATTCCGAACCTGCTCTATTGTAGAGCTTGATTAAATTGAAATTTTAAGTTTTTTTGTAGATATTTCATAACTTTTGAACGAATTGAGATATCAATGTAAAATTTGGCAGGTAGTTTCCTCCTCTAGAAACTGACAAAAATTTGAGAAAAAATATTTACTTTTGGCTTAGTTATCAAAAAGTCGCTAGGAAGTCATTTTCTTTTGGCGCACCCTGTAGCTATTAATATTTTTTTAATTTACGAAATTATTGTTTATATCTACTGCACTTAATTTTTATTGGGCAAATTAAATACTTAAATTATTGCAAACATTTAATCAACATAATTTTTTAATTCTTTGTGGAGTTATTGGGTTACTTCAGTATCAGTTATTTTTATTTTGTATTCTGTTTAGAAATATATTTGAGCTGTGTTCGATTTATAATAATATATCACTACTATTTAGAGTATATTTTGCCATATATAACTTTAATACAGAATTAGTAATAATAAAATTTTAAAATAATACTTTTAGTATTTAGTAACATAATATTATTTTCCATCATCTTTTTCTAAAACATAGAGAACAACTATTCACTCATAAATTCTTTGAAATGAAAATATAAATTTAGTTAAAAGGTCACAAAATTTTCACGCGATAAAGATATGTCCTCTTAATTTTTAGAAAACAGTTAAATCATGTTCGTAAAGGATAGCTTCGTTTACAAGAAGAGAAAGTACCGATTAACGATTGCTCTCAAAGGCGATTGATTCAGCTGCTATTTTATCAGTAACAGTTAAACTAATTAAAATTTGATATGTTTTGTTCTCAAAATAATATAAATGCCTGATAATTATTAGCTGGTATGGTCGCATTTTTTTCTACTTTCTTTTGTCACCGCTTTCGTAACGATAATTTTCTTTATTGTGATTGCCTTGTTTAACATTCAAGGTAAAGTTTCACTGCTATAGTAATTCTCTATTATTGTTATTTATCTCAGGCGCCACGAATGTACCAATAATATTATCATGACTTTAGAAAGTAATTTGCTTCTAACTCTAACTTATAGTAGACTACGTATACTTCATATGTTCTATTTTCTAAATGTTACTGTTGTCCTCCTTTAAAATTAATTAAGTCCTATTTTTCTTGTAGACTTTGTATATTTTCAAATGTACAGAAGTTAAAATGATAAAAGACTATTTCATTTTTTTGTTAATTTATAATAATTTCACTGAAATGCTTTTCTAAAAGATTATTGTTGTAATAATGATTTTGCATCATTTATCTTTTTTTAATGGAAATTTGACAAAGAAGCCATCATTAGAGTTATGTTACTTACAAATGCGTATTATTACAAATCTAATTCGTTGTAGTAAGAAATAATTTAGACATATTTACAGATCTATGTTGGAGAGTAAAACCTATTGAACATTTTAAGAAATGTTCGCAAATTTAAAAAATAAGACTGCAATATTACAAAAAATGCGTTTGATTTAAAAACAAATGTCGTCATCGTCATCTTAATTTGCAGGACTCACGCAAACAATAGATCGAGAGATACAACTCGCTTTTCAAACTGTCATTACATGTCATTGTAACAATTCATCAAAATACTGAACAAATGAAGCAAGAGCTATTAACTTGTAAGTTTCGATACTCTGCAGAGTCCTACAGAGTCTCTAATAACGACACCTGTATCCAAACAATATTTATCCAATTAATACATCGAAGAATTTATTTCTTACTCCTTTTATTACATTTAATACAAAAAAAATCATTTTATTAATTATTTTTAAAAAATATTCAAAACAATTCTGAACATTTGTAAACATTTTTTTAATTTGCAATATTTTATTATTACTTTTTTTATTTCTTAACATCAAATAATATCCGTGTTTGATTTTAAAAAAGCAATTTTGACTGCAAGACTAAGTAACATTATGAAAAAGGAAGATTATAAGATTGTACAAACATTAAGAAACAAATTGTAATTGTTGTTGTACACCACAGCATGACGATCAATTATAAAGCAAACGAATTGTTGCGTTTTTCAAAGGAAGTGAGAATAAATGATGGATTCATAAAATATGTATTGCGTGCAAATGATCAGAAGAAGCTTAAGAGAGTCTCTGGCTATAAGCATGCGCAGAGCGGTACATTCATCAAAAATTAGTGGCGGCATAATTTTGTTCAACGAAAAGCTAAGATTTCAGAAAACGTCCGCTAGAAAAAACATGCAAATTATTCTATCCAACGTTTCTTGAGTTAAAAGTAGGCTTACAAAGACATACAATAATTTAAAATAAACGATAAGATAATTGCTTAAAACATTAAATAAATTATTTAATTGTATTAACATTAATTTTGTTTCTAAAATTTACAATTCAACAGTAAATTTAGGTGTTTATTAGAACACTCAGATATTTTATGGAATTACCTTTCATAAATAGTGTATAGACCAGTTCTACATTCATCGTTAACTTCATATCTGCAATGATCCGGAATGTCGCTATCTTCAGAGCAGAATCTAACGTTAGGATAGAGGTCTTCTCCAGGCAGAGAAATGTCTCTACAATTGCACGCAGTCACTATGGCCTGCTGCAGGCAATGCTTCTGACAGGATATTAATCTGTAATTATGTTTGTCATCCTTAAATGGATTATCATCGGAGCAATTTCCATACGGAGCCCCAATTCGGATATTCTTTCGTGATTTAACTCCAAAACTTGCGGAGTATCCTGGCGGGACATCAAACCCTTCAGTATGGGGATATGGTTCGGTATCCTTCGGATGGATGACAACCCGCACACCCTCACTGCTGGACATAGGACTTAGATACTGATGAGTACCGGGTATTTGACGAATGAGGTCATTCTGAACCAACATTGAACTACCTGTTGAAATACACGCATATCCGTAGTTGTACTCATTTTGCAGCAAGATCAAAAAATTAGAAATAATTGCCAAGTTATATATAAGATCTTTTATGCAATTAAGCAATGTCATGGACTAGTGATTTTCTGTGACATATGTCACAAATTGTAACAGTAATAAAAAAATAATTAAGAACCAAATATACACTAAATAGATTTACATCTATTTACATCTATAGTCAATAATAAATAAGTAAAACATTTCACTTTTTAAGTCGAGGGAGCTAATGACTAAGAACTTTATATCCAAATGCATTTAAAATTATGCTCAAATTTACATGCTAAAGCTTCAGTAAAGAAAATTTGATTTAAGATAACTTTTGATTAAATTCTTAAATTACAACAATTTAAAACATGTTAATTTTAACAATGATAAAACATAATTATGCAATGTAATTTTAATTTTAAATTATATTAGTTTAGCAAAAATTTTCAAAGCGAAAAATAACTGTATATTTGCACATAACTGTACAAAAATAATTGCATAGAACACGATAATCAACCGTCAAATTACTCTGCCCCGTCTATTGGCTATCTTCTACAGTCTACTGGTAATAATATTCCTTACATTTGTTGACAATAGTGTACTAGCAAAGCTGTTGCCAACAAACTAGCAATCAACTGGAAGAAATAATATTAAAAATCTATTTAGAGCAGTATTTGACTTCAGGATTCTATCAAGTAGGCTGCTATCTAGGCAGTCTACTTGATAGAATCCTCTCGTCAGAATCAAAACAATGAGAGCACGATTCGGTTGTGTTAAAAACATATTATTAATAATAACATTTTAGATTGATTGTGTTTATAATCAATAATACTGAAGTTACCGCTATTAAGATACAATAATAATGCCAAGATTACATCCGATATTAAACTCGCTTATTTAAAACCTTCTTATTTAAAAACTCGCTTATTTACAGCATAAAAGTATCATAAGATACTCTGATCAAAAAACTTGTCAAAGAAATTGAAGTTGCAACTTATCAATTATGTGACTAAACGTTCAAATCTCTTTTACACGAAGAGAGAAACTCTTGGAATAAAATAATCAATTCTTCAAAGAGTCAATTGATGAACGAATGTGAACTCAAATTCCACTGTCGCAGACAGTGGAAGACTAATAGACTAATATCTTGGCAACATTTGACAAAAGTGTCATTAAGCAATGTCAGTTTTATTGTCACTCTTTACCTCTTTGTGATATTTTGGATTTAAGAAGATTAAATTTTCAAAATGGCTTAAAGTTTGTAAATAATAAAATCATAAACCTGTTATATTTTTCTAATGAATAATCTGAACTCCTGCCACTTTTGAGTAAACATAAATTATTGCAAAATAAATGTAATAAATGGAAAGATATAGTCTGGCGTAACTTTACAGACTATTTTTGAAATTTAGATTTTTTATTAATTGTTCTTGCTGTATCTAATCTCTGAAATATGTTGTATATATACTGTATATATGTGTATATGTATATGCGTGTATGTGTACGCATATGTAATTATAATATTAATATTTTACTTTATTTGACAATTATAGTAATAAATGAATATGATGAATCTGGTCCAACCATTGTCCACAGGAAATGCTTTTAAATGCATCTCATTTCGGATCAATTTGATCGTTCTTCCAGGCAATTTTTGTAATATTATAATTATATAATATAATAGACAATTATATAACAGACAATTATAGTAATAAAAGAATTGAAACTAATAATTGACTATAATATATAAACAAATTGTAATAATGTAATTTATGATGTAAATTGTTAATTTATTGAAATTTCGTTTGACGCTGAAACCGATCTTAAAAAATGTTGTTTTTTATAATACTTTTAATGACTAACTGTAATAATCTAAACGTATATAAAGGACAATTTAGCTTATTGTAATTGTTTTAACTTACACATTTGATATATTGGTATTTATTTTTATTTTCCTTTTTGTTTGTTTATACTATTGCTTCTACATTTTGTGTGAATAAAAGATATATATATAATATCGACAGCTCTATTCAAAATATACATTCTATATTATGCTGCGACTTAACTACGTCTATTAAATCAACAAACTATAATATTTGTATTCTGAATACATAGAATGTAAACTATTATATAATTATATAATAAATGTATAATTATACAATAATTATATAATTAAAATTGTTATCACCGTAACCTTTAAGCGTTGCTCTTTATGTCTAATTATGACTGTTACTTCCATTGACGCATTTATAATTCCAGTTATGAAAATTCAATGCTTAACTCGACTTAAACGACACAACTGCAATTAACCTATTATTTTAATTATTTAAAAAAAAGTTTATTACAATTTAAATATCTGTTATATTTACCCGTGAGGACTGTTGTCGACCATCCATTCTCTAATCCTTCAGCTAGGCTACTATCATCGGTCTGAAGATCATCTGTTGGTGGATGATACGTGAAACAATTATAGTAATACGAGTCAAAAAATTCAGTGAAGTCTCTAGTCCTGTTACATTCTTCTCCACCAAAGCGACAAGTTACAACAAATTCTTTAAATGGGACACCAGCCTTGGCAAGAATTTCTCGATCCAGATTCGTTGCCATTGTTGTGCGTGTCATGACAGTCTGAAGCACATTTAGATCATGATCGCGATACATGAGATAATACTTAGCAAAAGTTCGTAGATAATGTTCTATAAAGGAATCTTTTTTAATTTCCTTCAATAATTCATCATCAATGTTTTCATTAGGATCATTTACTTGACTACTACCCCCTTGATCGTTTTCTGCTGAATTTTCATCAGGTTTAGTTCTGCGCTGACTCGATGTCACTTTTATGTTCGTTACTTCTTTTTCACGATTTATGAGAGTATTTAAAAATGAAATGCTACTTTGCGTAGAATGATCAATTTTCTGACTTGCATCAGAATTAGACGTTCTTCTCTTAGAATGTCTTCTTGATAAAGTCTTTACATGCTTGATCTCTTGGAGAGTGATATTTTCAATTAATTCTAAATTTTCGTCCACATTACTTTCTTCGCTTTTTGAAAATGTCTTAAAATTCAGGCTTTGCAGATTTTTAATCTGTCGATGCTCTGATACTACAGCTGATTTATTTTCCGCTGTAAATCGACGTTGTCTAAAAGACAAATTTATTTTGTCACCAGTTACCGATTCATATTCCGTATGTCTGACATTGTCTATTAATTTATCATTAGAAACAGATTTATCCTCTTTATTTGTTATTGTATCGACTTTTTTGTCGCGTTCCATATCTTCTAAATCTTCTAATATTTTAAGAATAATTGTAAAATTTTGATGTGATTTGAATAACCGATTGAGACGATCAAGTACAATATTATCGAGGTTTCGCATGTTACACAAAGATATGGACGGAAAAGGGACGGAAAGCGGAACGAAGTCAATGACGACCTTCTTCGGGTAGTCAAAATATTTTGTCAATAATGAAGTTAGCTGAATTCCAAATACTGATGCGGCACAGAGACAGATACAAAACCAAAGAACTCTTCCGGTAGTTGAACGAGCTCTTATTGCATGTGGAAGACCGTGCATGGATGTTCCATTACCAAAAGTCTGTAGAATTGTTCTAACGTTTGATTTTTCCATCACATGATCACTGGATTGACAAGCGTTTTTCATTTTTGATGGGAATGACAACGAGATTTTTGAATATTAATTTGTGTTTTTCGTCAATGTTTTATATCTATTAACTAATAACAATTTTCAATGGAGACATTGATTCAAAAAACAGTTTCTTAACAAATCATACAGGCTTACTTAAGTAAGTAAGTCTTAAGTAAGTCTCTTGCTTAAGTCTCTTTACTACGTCTCTTACAGTAAATCTTTCATAAATGAAATTAGTCATACTTTAATGTGCAATTTTTATAAACTGTACCTGAAAACAAGCAAATTCAAACACCGATTAAACTGATGTAAAAACATCTCAATCATTATTGCGAAAATATCTCAAAAGCTGATATTAATTCTTTAAAAAGATTATTAAACAGGAAAAAAATTATGGAAATTAACTTTAAACAAGCAATTTTAAAAAAACTTGAGGAAATTTTTTTGAGTTACGGTAGTTTGTAAGTCAAGATTGGCGGGAAACGTAAAATTAACTTGTTTACTATTTGCTTCTAATTGGGTTACATTGGTTACACTTTAACGTTAGAATTTAGTAAGAATTGCTGTTGCGATAAGAAATTAAAACGATCAGCTTACATAAACACTGTTGCGGAAATTTTGTTTCATTTTGCAATACATAACTATAGTTTACGACACTTATGTAACAATTGATAACGTAGGATTGATGAATTTGCAAAAGCAGCTGGCTGCCGTCACTGAGGGTGCGAATCGGCCTAATCGTTTTTCATAATCATGTTATGTCTCCGTCAAAATCAACGTTAGCTACTGCATGTCCGAATAAGTTTGTCGCGATCAGTAATCCGCTTGCGGTCGAAGCGACAGTGGTCTGCAAAATCGTGAATTTTCAGTGAAGCAAAAGTTTCTTGAACAATTATTGTAGAATTATAAAGTAAATTTTAATTTTAATTCGAATTTACATTGTGATTCCGTAATAATTCAAATTTTAATTCAAATTTACATTTTCTGTTTTCCACTTTCGCGGCACTTTAAATCTGCGATTGAATTGAGTAATAATTGAGTACTATGTAATAACTAACCCTAAAAATAATCAGTAACCTTAACCAGTAGTTATTAACAATTACTATATAAAATAAATAAGTCAAAATCTAACAGAAGAAAGGATAAATCGTATAGTGAATAGTATTTCTCGCTTTTATTGCCATAAAAACCATAATTACCTCACTATTATATAGGATGCGTTCCAAAAATAATCCCCTGGAGACTTTGGGATAGCTAAACCAAAAATTAATATATTTCTCAAAATATTGCTCGTTTATGGAGAAGGAAATTTAACATTTAACCAAATTTTACTTTGATATCTCAATTGTTTAAACGTTATGAAGTTTCCGCGAAAAAAATTAAAATTTCAATTTAACTGGACTTTGTAAGAGCGCGGGTTTTTGCAATTTGATGAATAATTTGCTAGACAATATTTAAAACTTGTAAATTTATGACCGCAGTATCTGTAGATTGAGTAGGTATGAAAAATTGTCTTTGTCCGTACTGATACGCGCCTACAGTCTCTTCCGTATGCCTATACGGATGTATCGTGAATTTTTGAGGCAAGTCATTGCCAATCCGGTGCGCATCAGTTTTCATTCTATCTCTACGTTTTGTCGTGACGTAAGCAAATAATATTTTTGGCGGATTGCCCCGTGGTCCTGGTAGCTCCAAGAGTTAATACCGGAAAACTATCCGAACTATTTACCTCTTTAATGAAGCGATTGATAAATTTTCACAATGTTAAAAATATTGGCTCGGTTAAAAAGAAATTTTAAGTTTTTCTTATAAACTTCATAAGTTTTGAACGAATTGAGATATGAAAGCTTTGGTGGCTAGATGTCGAATTTCCTCCTCTACGAACGGACAAAGTTTTGAGAAAAAAATGTATTCACCTTTGGCTTAGTTATCAGAAAGTCGCTAGGGGGCTATTTTTTAGCGCACCCTGTAAATAGTTATTGCGGATACGTAGAATGCATTAAAAAGTGCGTGTGTGTGGGTGTGCGTGCGTGCGTGTGTGCGCGGACAGTGTAGAAATAAGTATAAACATGCGTGTCAAAAGAGAAGTAGGTAAGGATGTAATTTATACTTTTTCTTGTTTGCGTGAATCCCTAAAATCTTTATAATTAACCTCTATAATTATATAAAAATGAAGTGAAATGCGGAGCTTCCAGTTTGATTTCTTTTCAATTATAGATTAAATTTAGATATATTAAATTTACTTTAAAATTACAGTGAATGTAAAAAAATAATATAGAATTGTTGCTAAATTACTTAATTTAAAAATATACTTTTTAAATTGGGAGATAACACCGCGCGAAAACGCGAGAGAATTCTAGTTGTTTATAAATATCTTTCAAATACATAAAATATACGTTTTTGAAAGATATCTCAAAACAGCTAAAGAAATTTAGTTTGGTAAAAGTATAGTTCGTTCATTATAATTAGACCTTATCACTTCACTGTCAAAATTTGACTGCGTCTGTCTGTATATGAAAATATATAGCAAAAGCATAAATTAGCAGTAAAATGTATACCTACAGACTCTAGTTTTTATAAGAGATTAGGAGAGGTTATGAGTATGGGGGAAACAAGCAAGTGTTTTGTCATTATTTTATCACTATATCTGTAAGTTTATCTGTTGCAATAAATTTTGCAGTAGGCTTTTGCCTTGGGATTTTGCAGTAATAACTTTTATACTAAAATTATATAAAACTGTTAAATACTCTTTATACTAATCTTATAATTTAAAATTTGTAATTTAAAATAAAATTATAATTATAATTTTAAATTGAAAGTAAATTATTTTGCGAAAAACTATTATGATAATAATTAATACTTTTCGTAGGTCACGTAACATCCGCTCAGAAATTTACAATAATTATTTTTACGCGTGCAGTTACAAATTACGCAAAATGTTCAATGTCCAGTAGCGAATGGTTAGAAGAAACGTAAACAGATATCAGCGTAACGCGAACGCCGCACGCAATGTCATTACAACGAAACTGACAGAGGCAGAAATGATAACACTGCAACAGCCGAAGAGATGATCAGATATAATTGCACGAGTACAGAATGTCAGGGCCAAAATACTATAGACTAGTCAAATAAGCAGGTCACTGATAAAATAATAATTTTTATCATACAGAAAATGCTGCTTATGAATGTTGTAGAATATCAGGAATATCGTCAAACTTTGTCATCAGTTGTTGCGCCAAGTAAAAAATGTTGTTATTGGCGTTATTATTATTGTTATAGCATTTTATTATTGTTAATATCATTTATTTATTTTTACTCGATACTTCATTCCCAAGTTATGTATAAAATCAAATGGCTTACAGTATAGTAAATTATAATTTTCTTGTTTACATTCGCATCTCAATTCTCGAGCTGAAGATAAAACGACGGGGAGTAAAAACAAATAAAACAATACAAATGACACTTATCCGGTAACGCTAACCCTCGGTCTGGTTGTACTTCATAAAATTTCCAAAAGAATGCAATAAGTTGAAGCGCTGCGACAGAAATACGTTGAAACAATAGATTCAATTCCTCTTACATATATTATTCAGGTTGATGATTTACTGTACATTTATATTTTTAATCATCACTTTAAAATATTATAAATAATTGCAAGATATTTGGAGTTTTAATGATATTTGATGATCTTATACAATTTTTTATCATAAATTGTCAAGAGAGGGGGGAGAGGGTTTACCTCTAAATTAATACCTTTAAGATTAAAATAATTTTGTTATCTCTAATGGTGGGGGGTTATTTTGATTCCATTTTATCCCCACAAGCCCCTCCCCCCTTGATTACTCCACCAGATGAAAGGAAAGACAAATGCATGTAATATAATGATTTATACTTGAATGGTGGATGATAGTTGACCTCCCTTATCATTCTTTGTATAATGAATAATATTTTTTTATTAAGTTAGTAATAAATATTATAATTACTTTTATAATGAACACATGAAAATACAATATAGAGAATAATACAGCATAATATACTTAACAATAATCAATATGACCGCACTGTTCAAAAATGCTATTAGTTCTAATTAGTTAAAATGCTATTAGTTCTATACTAATAGAATAGTTACGCTAATATATAATTTATCCTTATGCCCTAATTACATTATTCGATTTTTTCTACGACGTCGAATTCGACGTCGAATACGACGTTGTATACGACGTTTTAGCGAAAATCGAACACGATTATTTCAATGGGCTACGATTTTGCTTAGGATTTTTCTTTCGATTTTTTAATATGATCTGAGTCATGTGATTTGATTGACACCTGGCTCAAGTGTTTTTAACAATTACACTTAAAAGTTACAGTAGGCCTACATTCTAGACTTATGTATGTATGTATGAATGTATGTATGTATGTATGTATGTATGTATGTATGTATATGTTCATGTATGTATGCATTTGCGTACGCACGTAAGTGCGAACATACACATCTACATACCTACATACCTACATACATACATACATATATATACATACATACATACATACTTACTTACTTATTTACTTATTTACATACTGACTTACTTACATACTTACTTACTTACGTACTTACTTACTTACCTACCTATTTACTTATGCCTACAGGCTAGCAGGCTGGCTGATTAACAGCCTGGCTAGCAGGCTGGCTGGCTAGCAGGATGGCCAGCTAGTTTTCATATATTACATCTATTAGCCCTTACTGTAAGAACATTCAATCATGTATCATATATAAGCATATATGATATGAACATAATGTTTCACAATTCTGAACTTGCGTAACAAAAACGATAACAGTTTTACCTATTGTTGCATTTTTTCAAAGTAATTTTAAAAACTCTCTTCGATAGCTTTCTTTAAAATGTCATCTTAAAAAGCACAAATAGATCTAAACTCTGATGTTTTCTTTCACTTTTACTGCATCATCGTCAAATTGTCAAATAATAAATTCATTTTTGATAAAGAAAATGATGAATATTAACCGTCCAACTCTGCATTATCAGATCAGGCCGGCTGGCTAGTAGTCTAATAGATTTTTTTGTTATTATAAAAATGCATCGTATTGATTGACAAATCCATCAAACCAATCAGTATACAATCATCTTACAAGAGAGTCGGGGAGCTCGCCCCGCGGTTCGAGTCACCAGTGTGAACAGCTCTTGCTTAAACGTATTGTTTGTTTCTCTGTGTGGTTCGAAAAACCGCGGGGATATCCCCGGTGATCGAAAATAAAAACGAACGTGTTCCTTTTATTTTTAGCTCCGGGCACATCCCCGTGGTTTTTCGAACCACAGAGAGAAAGAAACAATAGTTATAAGCAAGAGCTGTTCACACTGGTGACTCGAACCGCGGAGCTCCGGGGGCGCGCCCCGGGGGAATTGCATCATAAATGAATTGATCAGTTACGATAATCTTATATATAAATGGCCGCATCATTTCAACTGTAACAAGTACTCAAATTACTGACAAACAACAGTTTTCACATTTCCAACCGCGCGTCCGAGTCACCAATGTGAAACGTGTTTTACTTCATTAACCATAATATTATCATATTAAATAATTTTTAACGGTTTGAATTCAATTCGTTAAAAAATGATCTATTTCTAAAAGACTTTTAAATGAATTTCATCAAAATTCTTCCGTTTCTGAAATTCTGAGCTCAATGCAATACTCGGAAATGTTTCATTCTGATACAAGGTCCGATAATTTGGGACAATATTCTCAATTACATTCAAAATATACAGTCATTTTATTCCTTTAAGTTTAAATATAAAATTCTTCCAATGAGTATTGAAATTTAAACTGAAATTTAAATTTATGGTATAATTTTTATAACAGTATTTTTCCAATAATATGATCTTTTGAAAATTTGTATGTCATCATTTATCCTGATATCATTACTGTAAAAAATCTAATTGTAATTGTCATTAATTACTAATTTATTAATAGTTTTTGCTTTATAACATAACATGTTGGATCTGTTATATTATAAATATAACAGATATTATCTGTTATATTATCTGTTATATTATTGAATCGTTATAATATAACATGTTGCATTTTCAGAGTTTTAAGTATTTTATGCGTTCAATACTTTAATTAGCATTTATGAGTTTTAGCATTTGTGCGTTTTTATGCGTTTTATTAGCTTTTAGCATTTTATGCATTTTGTCAACTTATTTTAAAGGCATTAACTAAGACAGCAAGCATTAGACTTGCTGTGAAATGCTTTTAGCACGTTTAAACCTAATTATTTTTAGGCCTACTTTATATTTTAATTACAGGATCTTTTTTTTATTAAAAAATACAACCAAATTTGATACAATAAAAGCAATATGAAAGTAATAGTGTTTATATAAATAGAGAACTCGTTCAAACTATTAATAGTTTGAACGAGTAAATAGCAATTTGCTATATTGCAAATAACAACTCAGTTGACAACATTTAAAAAAATACAAATTTAAAGGTGTTTAAAAGTGTTTAAAAATTTAAGTTTATTTTTAAGTTTTTTTTGATATTCTTAATTTAATATTTAGTAAGAGTTACTTTGTTCAACGCTCTGACCCAAATTGTAACCCTAATCCTAACTCAGAGCTTAATTTAGATTAACGATTTAAATTAATTAATTTATATCAACGAACAACTCACATAGGCGACTAGGCTAAAGGGGTGGGGCGAGTTACAACTAAGCCTTGCTGAAACTACATTTAAATAAAATGTAAAGTTTTTAAATTTTGGAGCGAGGTTCAACACTTAACCAAATACCAGACTTTGGATGAGTTAACAATGCTGAACTCTCCAACTCTATTGGGATCTGTAACAAATTAAAACATTAACAAATATATAAATCTTTATTTCACCAAAGGCAAATAAATGATATAAATGAAATAGAAAATAAACTTATATCTGTCCAACGTTTTCGGGTCAATAATTAAGACCATATTTTAACATTCTTTTTAAAATTTCAACTTAAAAACACGAAGCAATTTTTTAGAACTAATTCACGGCAAGAAATAGTTTTTTTGTGCTGATGTGCCTTTAAACACCAACAAACAATAACATTAAAACAAAAACGAATAAACATCTGCACCAAATAATCATAGACATAATCGTCTGCATGTTTTCTAAATTTTGTGCCGATGCTTCTTTACAAATAAACAATCCATAACATAAACCCCATCTTAAACATTTGCAGAAAATAAAAATGAGCATACCTAGTTTGATCATTAGTAAATATCCTATAGGATTTAATAACTTGTATTATCGCTATTTTGACTTCGAGTTCAGCGAAGCGCTGCCCTATGCAGCCTCTGTTGCCTGCACCAAAAGGCAAATAGGACAATTCTGGTCGTTCAGCTTTAGCCTCCGGTTTGATTCTAATATTTAGAAAAATTACTCAAATTTTAACTTTTGAAATTAAAATCTAACCATGCAGAACAAATCTTCTATAATAATTATGTTCTGTAAAGAAAGAAAAGTTTTGACGCAATTACTTATATAATTAATGCTAATTAATTTAATAGTTAATTAAATAGTTTATAATCAGAAAAATAAATAATTATAAATAATCATTATAAATAAAATGGGGATGAAAAATTTATACTGTAATTACCATTGCAGTATAAACAACTTAAACTACAATGCTAATTACATTATAAATTTAAATATTTACAAATAACTTGTGTATTAAATAGTGAAAAAGTGTCAAAAAGTAACAAAATGAAACCTTTCTGGGTTGACCTCCTCAGGATTAGGCCAGATTTGAGGATGATGTTGCAAAGCCCAAATAGCTATAACAACAGTGCAATCTTTTGGGATCAGTAAACCACAGGCACTTACATCCTGACTTGCGCATCGATTAACTCTGAAAAAGAAAATAAATCAGCTATTTTGTAAATAAATAAGCTATAGACAGACAAGCACGGCCCCTTAGTCCAGTAGTAATAAGTCATTGTAGATTACTGGGAATAACTCGTTAATTGTAATGATTGTATTTAATGTTAAGTAAAAAATGAAATATGTTAAACTCAGAAAATAAATGACTACATCACGAAATGACATTGTTTTTCTATCACCGAAGTGACTAGCGTGTGTGATCAACACAAGGATGCACAAAGCCAATCACTAATAATACAGTTAGATTGCCAGGTTCTAAAAAGTTAGTAAAAAAAAGTTAGTCAAATAATATCAAAAAATAATAATGTTAGATGTAATAAGTAATAAAACAGGTATATAATAACTACAAACAGAAATGTTAAAAATGCAACAATAGTTAATTAAAGAAAGACACATTAAGCATAACTTCTGGATTACCGTATATGAACGATGTCTTAGATGTAGCTGTCAATTTAAGCGCCTTACTAAAGGGTGCAGCAAGTTAAATTTAACATCTGGATTATCGTGTTATATGAACAATTATGAACTCAGAAGTAGCTGCCAATTTAAGCTCCTTACTAAAAGTTGCCGGAAGGTAATTTTAATGTATGGATTACCATATCTCAGATGTAGCTGTCAATTTAGTTTTACTAAAGGGTGCAGCAAGTTAGTTCAACAGTGAACATTCATGAGAATCGAACCTGTACCCTTTCCGAGTGCGAAGATCTAAGCTATCGCTTCCACAGTGAGCTATATCAATGAATCAACAACACATTAATTAAAAACAAGTTTATGAAAATGTAATAAATTCATATTAAACTTGATTTTATTCCCTGTTTGCATGAATTAGAATAAAAATTAGAACAGATTAAAATAGAATTAGAATTTATTACAATAGAATTAGAAACAAGTGTTACGTGTTTTAATTTGGCTGCAATGAAAAAGGTGTTAGCATTGTTCTAATGCGTTTCCACTCAGAACCTTTTTGATCCAGAATGGAAAGATTAAGCCAACCCCTAAGTGGAATATGCTGTTTACAAAAACAATATGAAAAGTCCACTAATTTATACCATCATGGAGTGTAACTTGAAAATTTAAAAGGTTTTCAAATAATGTTATTGTTACTTGTTCCAATTACAAAGTAAAGTTTAAATCAATTGTGCGCTTAATAAATTCTTGTTTGTTTGTTTGTTGAACGTTGACTGTTTGTTTGCTAGTTTGTCTGTTGCTCAAAGGTACATCAGCACAAAAATTCTATTAGAGAAAGGAATTAATCTTTAAAATGTATTATGATAAAATAAAACAAAAAAAACATGTGGAAACAACATTATTCTTGATTAAAAACAATCAAATGATCTATATTTAAAAACGCATCAAGTAATTATTTCGTTTTAGATATTCAACATTCTTGATAGTAGATATTGTTAACTTTAATATTGGAAATGGTTGAGAAAATACACATATACTTATTTAAAAAAGAGAATCTGAATGAAAACATGAAAAAGTAAAAAACTGATAAAGTCAAGAATTCTATTCTATTTTACTCTAAAATAATTTATTCTAAATTTAAAAAAAATAAATAAAAAAAACTTTACTTAAAAAAATTATTTAAAAAAAATATGTTTCGTATTTAATATTGTCAAATATAAAAAATATAAAATATAAAGTAACAAAGTATTAAAGAAATCCTAACCCTTCTATCAATGAAACTGTTGAACTGTTTTATCAGAACTTCTGTAAGTAGTTCAGGATCTGACACAACAAGCACAGGGCATGTGAACTCAACGACTCTACAGAAAAATTACATCATTTTACAGAAACTTTACCAAGGCGCAGTTACAAAATTAAACAAGTTTTTTTGCAAATCTTGCTACAATTAATTGCAGAAATTATTTTAAAATTGTACATTATATGCCCCATAAAAGATAATTTTGCCATCAGTAATTGAAATTAAGCGTCTAATATAATACAAAAAACTTTTTAACTGCATTGATGAAAATATCAAAAAAAGTTTGTCCCAAAAAAAACTTTCTATTATTTTATACAAATCATCAGTTTCTTCTCTCAAATTCAGATTTAAAGAAAAAAACAAGATTGTGAAATTTTCTTTAGTAAGTTCTCTTTACCATAAAATATTGTTAAATATACAAAAGTTATGATAATATAATTTTAAAGTTCGTTTTTCAACAAATTTAAGAATCGCACCGAAAAGAAGATCATCAGATTTTTTACTGAATTTCCCCCTCCTCTCGATTTTGAAAAAAGCTGAACAATTTAAAAATGAAATAACCCCAATTCTAACCCGAATAGTTTGCCGTATTTCAACACGCCGTCTAAATCGTATTGTCCAACATGCTAAAATGCAAGAAAAATAAATTAATAAGAAAAATACTTTTGTCTAGTTTCATTAGTGTACTGGTATTACTACTATAACGCAAGGGCAGGATTTGAATCCAAAGCTTCCGCATTCGGGTCAATTATTATACCGCACTAACCAGCACTCAACATAGACTCATTTGTTGAGAAATAACTTGCTGCACACTTTGACGATGCGCTTAATACAAACGCTACTAATATAATTTGAATAATTTAAAAAAGCTGAATATAATTTGAAAAAATGCAATCGTTGAAAAACAGCGTAAATGCAAGCATATTTTTTGTTTTAAAATGTGATTGTAATTAACAATTATGCAACATCGACAAATATTTATCCTAGTTATATATGCTAAATATAATGCAATATAATATAATATACAGAAAATATGCGAATAGACTTATGATAATAAGATCAATATTTGAATAAATGAAACCTTTGAATTGGAAACCTGACGCATATGTCCCACAAATAATTTACAACCAGACGCTATAGGAACACCGATATACTGTAACACTTTCCTTGGACGACTTCCATATCTATCAAAAAACGTCACGATATGATAGAGCAGTTAGTAGAGAGTCTGGCTAACAACCAGTGGGTGGTCAGTTCAAATCTCAGTCGGGACAATATGTTTAATTAAAATATTGCACAAATATTATTGCTTGAAATTTAATACTTTTGGGCAGGGGGTTCATCACACAGAGCATTGTGTTGTGTGTATTATTAAAGGATTCGACGGCTACTTAAACCTCGCATTGACATAGCACATATTGAAACAGCACAGTGCATTTTTTTAATGTAACAACAATATTTCGGTTTTGAAATTAAAATAAACTAAACGAATATTTTAGTTTGTCAACCAATTTATTAATTAGTAATTTTTCCATATATGCAATAACAGTGCAAGCTGAATATTGCATGCTTTAATGATAAAAATCAAATATAGTCATCTAAACATTCAGTGTAATGTTTGTAGATACATAACTAATAAAGATATACATACGAATACAAGAAGTAAGCTAGCAATATAACTGGAGAGACAAGCACGGACACATCCAGCAGTCCAGGACTCATGACGTCAAATGATCAGACTGTCTATAAATATTTATAAAGTCTTCTTAAAAACGTAATACGTTTAAAACGTTAAACGTAGATGTAATTTATATAATAATAACGTGTAGGTCAGTATGTATGCCTGCAATTCAAATAGTTATATCAAATAGTATACAGTATAATGAATAATTATCAAGCCTTTGACCCCAGTAGTGTTTTTACCTGGTTTTACCTGGTAATGTTATTATCTTATTTGTTTGTAAAAGAACCATCGTTGTTCTTCATAATTAGATGTGTGTGATAATATACCTGTCAGGTATTTTATTGCTGACAAACAATAAATATGGCAAGAGGGTAAAGTTACAAAAAGTTAAGGTTAAAGATCGAATTGAGTCCCTAGCCTGTAAGCTAAACAGTTGTTAGTCTAGATCTCTCAGGCTGCAAAAAACATGATAAATACATAGCAGGAAAAAACCACTCATTAATAATAATATTATATTAAATAGGCTTATTTGACGATTAATAAAGATTCAAGTCGTTACAAATTTATCAACTTTTAAGACCCTTTAAAATGAACTGAACACAATGAACTGAACAGCCTAAAATTATCCTAATCCGATAATGCTCTTAATAATCAATTTTATAATATCACTTTAGATAGAAAATTAAGACTTTAAAAGTTGTAATTTATATAATATATGTATTACATATGTTATACGCATTATCTATGAATGAGTTTGGCAGTCGGATCCCTGCCGTTTCAGGAGATCCAAGGTCCACCACTTTCCTGAAGCAATGACTTGCTTTTGCGGTGCAGTGGGGGAATGCAGCGGCAGTGGTGGGAACTTTTTGGGACAGTTTCCCCAAGACACTTTTTAATCTTTTTACATTCTATCAACTGAATTGTTCTTTCAATACTTGCTTGAAGTATTATTTAAACTGTCTTTAACTGTTTTTGTTCTGTTAATAAAATGTTTGTTAGTAAGCCTATAATAAATAATTTGGTATATATTTTTGTACATTATCCAGAAACCTTACACAAAAATAACCTAATGATATATAAGCAGATTAGCAGAAAAACAAGAAATGCTGTCTAATAAGCTGATAACCTATGAGAATTTTTTACTTGACGTTTGTATAGAGTAGATCTAATATAGATGTCTTTCGGAGCAACCCACGATGAACCTAACTATCATTTCGATTTCACTGTGAGATCATTTATTTATTTTACTTTGTATTTTCTTTTTTGACGAATAAAATACAGATCATATTATAAGATTAATTTTTTATAAATATCTTGTTATATAAAGAGAGGATATGGTGGGATGACTGCTTGCTTTCGACTAGTCGGTCCGACAAGAATCGTCCCGACTAAATTGTTTGAAGATTCTAAACGCTTGATTCTAAGTAAAAACTTTATACAGTTTAATAAGTTTATTTCTTATTTTATTAATAATATCATGAAAATTTCTATAAATAATTTTAGAGTGATCTTTAAAATAATTGTGTGGAAACAATTCTCAACAAAAATAAAATGGGAGGAGCCAGAATATTTAAGCCAACATTATTGACAGACTTAATGCACTACTTTCACACCTAGAGTTCAAAGCTAAGACCCTCTGTTCATTCGGATTATTCTTTTGTTTGGGCTTGAGATCCCGGCACCACACAATCCGACAGAAGCCTCATTTTAACACTAACCGCGCCCCTCTAGGCTTTGCACCAACATTCTAAGATATATATCCAACTGCCAAGAAATTAGAAATAGAAATTTAAGGTTAGAATTATGGTTATGGGTTGAATTTATCGCTAGATTAATTATAATTTTATAATTATAATAAGATTAACAAGTATTAATTAGCTAGCGTACTTATACTTAATGAATTATTAATGAATTTAACCAATTATTTTAACTTAGAAGGAGGGGCCTGTTTAAAACTAAACCTCGTTTGTATAAAATATATTACCACTAGACGAAGAAGTATATAAATACAGCAGAATGTCCTATATATAAGTCTGTGTTATTATCATGAATGATTCTGCGTGTTACGCTATAGCGATTCAGTCATGGGGTTGTATAATCGATTACATGATACTATTTTGGCTTTTTTCACTTTCATTGTAAATAATCGTTGCATAAGTTATAATAATGCAGAGTTGGACGGTTAATATTCATCATTTTCTTTATCAGATGAATTTATTATTTGACAATTTGACGATGATGCAGTAAAAGTGAAAGAAAACATCACAGTTTAGATCTATTTGTGCTTTTTGAGATGACATTTTAAAGAAAGCTATCGAAGAGAGTTTTTAAAATTACTTTGCAAAAATGCAACAATAGGTAAAACTGTTATCGTTTTTGTTACGCAAGTTCAGAATGGTGACACATTATGTTCTTATCATATATGCTTATATATGATACATGATTGAATGTTCTTACAGTATATATGTAAACAAGCAATCATATTAAATATCTTGTATCGTAAATTGATAAAAGATCGAAAATATCTGAGTAAAGTGTAGTGCATATGATATTGTACATAAGATTTTGGGTAGTTTATTTTTCTACAATTTTGAGAAGGATTAAAACTTATTATTTAAATAGAAATAAACTGTGGTTATATTATATATGACTATAGTAGGCCTATACTTTCATTTATGCAATTCAAAATACACAAACGGCTATGCTATACTTATTATAATGCAATATAGACCAGTTTGCGTAGTAGTAAGAGTGGCTGACTCGGGGACTTTATGTCCAGCGTTCGAATCCGTGGAGCGAAATTTTTTCGATAATTAGCTGTACCGTTTAGAAAGACGGTTAAATTGGCAGATATACACGACACCCACAGTTGTTCTCAAACTGCAATGCTGAAGTTAAAGTCAAACAGTCAATATGAACTTCATCTACTCTTATCTTATTTTATTTACTAGTGTTATTTTATTTATACGTTTCAGTAATTTAATAAAATTAGAACCCAGATTTATGCACCCGTAGTTTTTTTCTTTTTTTTACTATAAACGCTGTTATTACAGCATACTATAGTATTCAATTGTTTATAGATTTTGTAAAATACAATCAAATACGCCGGAACTTTCTATGAGCCCGCATACTAAGCGTAGCAAAAACTTCATTAAAATAATTGAAGTAAAGCTTTTTTCCGTAAAAGTTTGAGAACCGTATTAAGTTACAAAGAAATATATGTAAACATCTACGCAGCTAATATTTGAGTAGTTTTACTGACTGTCAACTTTATCATAAAATATCTCATTGTGTTGCTACTATGATGGTTTTCAGAGTTGTAATAAAATTGTTACGCTGTATGATATAACTTGTCGGCCGTATGTTTATCATTTTATCATTTTATATTGACTTATAAATAGTCATACTGATCGTGTTATAGCAGTTACATATTCGTGAAAATAAACAGGTATAGGCCTAGTCCTATCTATTACATTGAATTACATTGTAATAGCGTTGTTGTGTTTATATCTATAGGTAAGTTTTTGTAATAGCCTAATATTACAATTGTTATAATAATTTATTATAATAATAATATGATGATAATGAGAGAAATGAGACATAGTGTTTGCTAAGACTAGAGTATGCCTACTCTTTATTGTTACTATCTAACACTAATTCTAACCCTAAATTGTATGTTAATAGCCTGCATAACAATGTTTCCTATAGTTGCAAAATGCAGTAGTTAACGCGTTTTTTGTTACTTTGACGCTGTGTATTTATTTATTATTATTAATTTAGTATTATTTACTGGGTTCTTGGGGCACGTTGGGTCTTGCTTTTGTGAATGAGTTGGGCAGACGGATCTCTATCGTCTCTGGAGATCCAAGGTCCACCTCTTTCCTGAAGCAACGCCTTGCTTTGGCGGTGCAGCGGGGGAATGCGGCGGCAGTGCTGGGAACTTTTGGAACAGTTTCCCAAGACACTTTTTAACTTTTAAATGTGTAAATGTCTGAATGTGCTTGTGCAAACTATTAACTTTCTGTATACTGTAAATTAATAGTAGATACTATCTTTTGTATTTCTTCTACTATGTATTTATTCTATATTTATTTTATGATGTCAATTTCATTGCTATATTTTGTTAATAAACTCATCTTTCTTTCATTATTATTTAATCATAATCTAATTTAATGAATTCTAATCTAATCTAAGCTACAGTAACATTAGGGCCTACGTATACAGTTTTATAGGCCTACTATTTTAATAATTATAATAGATTGATACTCTTTATCTTGACATTCAATATATTATCCGAAATGAATGCAGCATATAGCCTCCAATTATTTGTAATGAATAATTAAATAATGAATAGTAATTTAAAATAATTAGACATAAAGAAGTTGTTAGTAAATGGACCTATTTAATAACTGTGGAATGTAATATAGACACGAATAAATTCAGATTTTTTACACGCAGTTTGAGATATATATATTGCATCTATCAGTTCGGGTTTAATTTTTTTTCGAGCGGGACCATTTTTTTGATGTTTTTAATTCCCTGCATGAAACCTCAGTAAAATATTTTTTATCTACTTCGGAAAAATTAATTTGATCACAATTAGAGTTTCTTTTTAAGAATTAATTATATTTTGATTTACTTATGAATAAATCTAATTGTCATTAATAATTAATTTATAAAACAAATTCTCTTCATCTATTATTATAGTACTATCCTGTTAATTTATATATGCAAAACTTTGACATTAAGGCTTATCTGAGATGTTTATTTCATTTTTTAGTTGCATTATGTTGTAACCGTTAGTCGAATTGCTTAATTTGGAATTTTTAAAGTATTTTGTTAAAGGTCTAGTCATCGATTGCTTGACGTGCCGCTGTAAATGGCTCGACGGACCGCGTGCGACGCGCGGGCCATCGTCTAGGCTTACCCATCACTGGCTCATAGAGCAATGTTGCCATAAATAATCTTCGATTAAATACACGATTAATTTTGACACAATTATTACAACTATTAATTTATACTTTTATATTCTTTGAACCTAATTAAGTTTTGTCTTTAATATCAATCATCTTTGAACTAACGAGGTGTATGAGTATGCCTAAAGATTAATTGCTAATTGATCTTTAGATCGGTTACTAATCGATTAACTACTTTATCTATAGTAATCGATATAAGCCTTTTAGATAAATTGACCGGTAAATATATCAGCTATAATATAGTGCATGTGGATATGTTTTTGTTGTTTAATTTTTGTAAATTTGTATTAATTTAAAGTTCTATTTGATATAGGCAACTTTTTATTGTAGGCCTGTAGTTAATTTATTAATTGTTTTCTTTAGCATACTTTGATTTTTAGAGCATTTTAACATTCTTTTTTTATTGGTATAAATTCCCTCCCCCCCCCCCCCGTTAATCGTA
>JAQIXG010000635.1:0-29422 GCA_034700105.1 Oconnorella tubifera
TCTCTGCAAAGTTGCAAAGTAGCTTCAAGGCCAGATAGTCACATGACTGTCTGGATATAGATATGCCTTAAATAATTCGCTGCTAAATATAAATAAGCATACTGATTGGTTAAACAGTTAATTACTAACGATTCTCATAGTCTATTATTAAATACATAATTTAATAATATGCTTATCACATGCTTTATCACATCTTAATTTAGATCAATTATTCTTCATCACAATAGAGGGGTGACACCAAAATCTTGGACCGAAATTTTCCTCCGAAAAAAAGAAATAATAATTACACAAAAAATAAGAAATTGTCAATGAACTATGAATGGGTGGAATGAATCGAATATTTCATTCAAAAGATCGTAAAAGAAGCAAGAAGCAAAAAAAAGGTCATCACTCTGTGTTTGGAGGAAAATTTCGGTCCAAGATATTTTTATTACTATTATGTTCATTTTAGCCTACGCAGGAAAAAAAACCGGCGCCGGTACTGAGTGACACCATGAGCTACCGCACCGGGTGACACCAACCCTTGCGACGCCACTGAAAATATAAACATTTTAGATTTTGGTATAACAAAAACCGATTCGCAAGATGACGCGTAAAATTTAGGAATTTAGCAAATAGCAAATAGATATGACTCATTTAAATTATCAGATTTAATTAAATTATATTTAAGCGATTAATAAATAAAATTTTAAAATTGATACTGGAGGGGTGAGGCAAACTGCTTAAAATTCACTCAAATACATAAACAAATAAGAACTTAAATTTTAATGCGAAATTCAATTCTCCCTCCCCTGCCAGCCCCCAACTGATGTCCTGTACCCCCTACCCACCCCCCCCCCAAAAAAAAATTGTTAACGATCTTTTTAATTTTAAAAATTGTGGGCAATTTGTTTAATACACTCCCATCCATAATAATAATTGTAAATGAAATTAACATTTCTTATAAATAGATAAAGAACTAGTAAAAAAGGTCGTCATGATTTTTTATATCCCCCCCCTAGGTTTTTTTCTGAAATCTGACCCTGGATCATTGTTGACGAATTTAATCAGTTGCATTCAAATCACGCGTGTTTATCGTTCAGTTTATTGCAAGGAACGAGTTATTTCAGTCACGCGGTCAATTAGAGGTATCAGCTACAACTTTTTGCGCAAGGGGGCCCAACAATGTTTGGCGGCACATCCCGGCCATGAATAAAAAAATGATATTAAAAAGTGCTATTTAATAAAAAATAATTATAACTAAAAGGTGATAATTTTAAGAGCATTAAGATTGTCTACAAAATTTCAAATTTAGACTTCTCGATTATATTTAAAAGAATTATCAGATTATTTTCTAGGAAATATTATTAAGTATATATTGATTCGCGTTAGTTTATATTCGCTTTAATTAATTTATATTTCCATATATTTAATTTTATATTACCAACTTTAAATTGTCTTGCGGATTATAAATTTAGGCTTAAATAGAGCAAAAAAACTATAAAAAATAATACGGGCCGAACGTGTTGTCAATGGGCCGTGCTGGTAAAAAGCGGGCAGAATTGTCTAGTGTATACACTGACCGTAGACCGATATGACCTGTAATAAGATTTATAGCTTACAAGTGGGACTATGTAAATAAACAATGACCAGTTTAGATCAATTTTCTCTTTGTCAATAAGCAAACAGTGGTAGGCTAATTATTGTTTGAAATTTCATTCATTTCTTAATAATAAAGATTATAATTATTTATTATTTTGTTGATCTCAACGTCTAGCACACTAAACTGATCCTTAATCTATTGGATATTATTTTAATCTGAAAATCTAATATCAGTTTAATCTATACGTTTAGTCTGTAGTGGTATTCTATAGGCTGCAGCCCGTAAACGTTTTAGGCTAGCCGTATCGACTAGCTCTTATTTGCTGAAAAGTATGCTTTTAAACTTGCATTAAATTAATTATAAACGCTCTTTTGCATCAACTAAAGTTGATATAGACGCTCTTTAAACTAAAGGTTTCAGGTTCAGTTCCCGATAATGGTAACCTATTTTCTGTAAATTTTTACTATATGGTTAGTTTAAGGGTAAGGTTAAAGTTATTGTTAGAATTAGAGTTGAGTTTAGATTACAATTAGGGTTAGATTATGCTTTATCGTGAATTTTAACAGATTTCAACTGTTATAGTTCATGACAAATAAAAAATATTGATCTTTTGTTATTTATTATGTGTCCTTTCATTTAAACTGTGTCCTCGGTTTTTCTCCTTAATTTCAAAGCATACTTTATCATCATTTCATTATAACTTAAAAGTTTGCACGCGCGATAGTTATCGCATAAATCATAAATCCAAATCATTAAATTTACAACACATCAAAGATTACATGTATTCAGAAATACATATAACTTTATTGTAACCTACTGTTCATTAAATTGAGTGTCAAAGTATTTTAGTTGGATGTTTATACTGCTATCCTACGTAAACAAGAGCTAAAATATAAGCTAAAATGAAAATAAATGATTTATTAAATGATAGGGGTGAGACCGTGAGAGGGTCAGTGCGACTCTACTGAAGTAAAAATTATTAAAAAAATAGAAAATACTATTTTGGAAATTTGGTTTGCTCGAACCCCTTGAAATATTTAAATATTTGTTGTAATTTTTTATAAGTTTAATTACTTGTGATTACAGAGTGATATTTTTAACGCTTCTTAACGAAATGATTTTAGAGGGGAGGGGGGGGGGGTGTAAGAGAAAACAAATATTTAGCTATATAACAAAGGTCGTCATTAATATTGAAAGTGGATTTTTCAAACTATTTACTTCCCGAATTTGTATCAAGATTCGCCAGAAATATTGAATTAAATGATGCTACTTTAGCAATGATATCAGAATTTTTTGTATATCAAAAAATTGTCTTTCCACCCCCTCCTCCCGCTCCTCCCACCCCATATTTGTATTGACGGTTTATCAATACCGATCAATACAGATCAATACAATACACGAATCAATAATCAATAATTATACAATGTTAATAAAGCTTTGATAAGCCTACAGACCTTGAGATCAAAGTCATTACAAGTTATAATCCACTCAATTATTAATAAAGTAGATAGTTAATTGTAATTTAAGTTTACAATTACCTATAGATATTAATAATCGATATAATTTTCTTTGCAAATTGTAATTGCTAAACAAGGTCAAGTAGAGTTAAGTGTATATATACTTGTGATTTAAACACTCTGATAATTAAACTTAAAAGTTTATTTTATAATAAAAAAGGTTAACATTAATACTGTCTTTTGAACGACATTTTATTGAAGCGAATAAACTGCAGCAAAATTATGAATTAAAAGTTAAGTGCTAGTAAATCGTACTTAAATAATAGTTGTCATAAATTTCATTTGACATTTGTATAGTAATATATAATGTTAATAATATATATAATTGTATATAATATATAGTGAGTATGGTATAGATTTAATTGCATCTGAATCGTATATTGCTATGTTTGTTAAGGTAATACAAATTATTGAGAATTAGTTTTGTAACTTTGTTAATATACTTGTTAATTATAAAGTAGCAAATTTATCTGATAACTTCTAGCAATATAATTTATTACTTTTAACATTTAATCTTATTCCATTAATATATTTAAATTATAACTTTAAATCTTCCTACCTTTCCCCTTGGCTGTAAATATTACGAATTTCTATATAATATTATTTTCGCAGTTTTTCTTTCAGGGCCTATTTCTCCCAGGGTATATTTTACTTTTCATCCTTCCCCCTTTATTCTAAAAACTAGTTTTTTATATATTTTCTTTCTTTTCTTATTATAATCTGTATTTTGGATGTTGATGTTTTTGCCACATTGTGCATACACTATGTTTCTTTTCTGTTTTATAATTAAATAATTAAAATATATAACATTATATTTAAAATCCTTATGGTTTTACTTGCAAAACTTAGAATTTTAAATAGTAATAAATTGTCTGGTCAATAGCGTCATTTATAAAAAAAATCGATTAAGATTTATAAATTAAAGAGATCTTTACATTTATATGAGTTTAAAATATTTACTATAATTAAAAATAATTATTATATTAAGTTCCTTAATATATCTGGATCACACCGGATTGCGTCGGTTTATTGATGAATGTTTTTTAAAATAATTATTTTACAATTTGAGTATCACAAAATTGCATTTTTATGCGATAACTTTTTATAATGACATCATAAGGTGATTCTCTCGAAGGATACATTTATTAGCTAAAAAGTTATAAGAATTTTTGAAGAAGTTTCGAAGATTTGAAGCTTTATAAATAATATTGCGCTGATGTAATTTTGAAACAATAATAAGAGGGGAATACTTTTTTAAAGTCATAGTTCTTCGCTCTTTTAAAGTTTTTGTTAAAATTATTTGAATTACACTTTCTTAGAAGGTATAATCTGGGTATATACACTTTGATTCTACGTACAGTTAAACTTTCTGATAACCTTTGTTTGAAATTTGGTTACTGTTTTGCTGTTTACATTTCACAAATACTGTTGCAATTGTTCTATCAGGAGTAAATTATTAAATGAATCCTAATAAAATACCATCCTGAAAATATTAAGAACTAATTTTTGTAAGTTTACACAATTCAATCAGACTGTCTATAATTGGCTATTTTCCACTTAAACGAACTCTTTTCTAAGCTAACAGTGTATGTAGATTCAAATTTTCTGCGAACAGGTGTTTCGCTCGTGAATTCATTTAGAAGGAGAAGGGGGGGGGGGAGACCTAACAACTGTCATGATTTACTGCTTCTCTGGGTCATTATGTTGTAAAGATTTCTTAAAATTAACCATCTTGCAATGTATACTTTCTTCACTCACAATTATCTTTAAAGTCTGCAGTAACCGAAAACTGATTTTAAAATGAGTTGGGGAGAGTAGTCTATTGCACAACGCACTCCATTTTCAATCTGGTTTTAGATTTTCGTACTAAAAGAGAAGGGAATATGCGCGTCCTTATGAATTTGTCGTTTTTAAGGGGCCCATTAAGTTAATGCTGCTTTTGATTGCACATGGTCTAGTGTAACAGTTCTGCATAATATTTCCAGTATTTTTTATAACTGAGTCTAATTGTATCTAGTGGCGTAACCATGAATTACCCGAGGGGGGTTCCTCTCAAATTTTGAGTGATGACCTTTTATTATTTTCGGTTAACACTCAATTTTGTTCTCCAATAGCATTTATTTGGTCTCTAAATACATGTATTGAACGAAAAACTGCATTACAACTGCAATACAGTGGTGAACATACCACTAAACTGACATCCTTAATAACATGACAAAAAATCTAACTTCCAATGGAATGGGGGGGGGGGTTATAACGTCCACAATCCCCACCCCCCTTGATTATATTAACTTAGATAATCCTATCTAATTGTTATTTATTCATTTAGCTCTATTAAAAAACTAGAGAAAATTTACTGTTTTGTTCGTCAATATGAACTTTAAGTCAGAAAATTTGTTTGCCTTGAAATTAAATCACAAACTTTAGTCTATTGAGATCAAAGTTCAGTGAAAAGAGCAACACGACTCGTGTTAAAAAATAAAAAAGTTGACAAAAGTCTCACTGCTAATGATTTATTAAAGAATTGGCGCGAGGCTTTTGCTTATTCTCAAATTATAAATAATTTGAACTACATTGCGGTCATGATTTAACATTTCATCACACTTTTGGCATTGAATCTTGAACACGCTCTATTGTTTTTTTACTAACAAACACGCGTGGTAAAAATTGTAACTTTTATTACAGGGGGGGGGGGAGTGGTAAGAGGGGTGGGTGATAGTACCGCCCTGGAGACTTTATGAAAAAATTTAGTTTTTGATCTAATCTTTCCCCTAAAATATCTAATTAAATTCTACAGTATACATTACCGATGAATACTTTTACGAATTGTATATTAATAATTCGTAATAATATTGCTTTCATTCGTAATGATATTGCTTTCATATATTTATATTGAAATACTGCTGTTTTTTAAGTAAATGAAAGTTCATATTATGTCAAATTGCAGTGCTACAGTTTGATAATAAATTTGATTGTAGTCCCTATAGTTTTTTTAAGTATGAAATTAGACTACAGAAATTTTGCTATCTAATAGCAACTTTTTGTACACAGAAAATATAAAAATAACTAGCTTTAAATTCTTATTAGTATAAATGTTGCAAGATATTCAACGCGTAAAATAATTAGCATCATGCAACTTAAGTTTAGTCATTTATAATATAAACTATACATTAACGAAGTAATTTCTTAACTACACAGTTTCATTGAACTTGCCATACATTATATTGCGGTAGTCGTTTTGAGCTCAAAGCTGAGCTAGCATAAAGGCAAGGTTCTAACAATAAGGATAGGCCCCTATATAGATTAAAAACTCTTTTATTATGCTACTAGCTGAAGGTCGGTAGTAGGGCTGTAGGGTAGTAGGGCTATTGGCTGTTTTAATATCAGATAAAAATCGACAGATTTTATTTTGTTGTATATAGACGACAGTGATCATATTAAATGTGTAATTAGAGTTGTTAAAGTATACTCTAGACATGCGTTTGAACAATATAAGTATAAAAAAGAATCAGTTATTAATACTATCAAATAAACTTTAGATTCTACTATTAAAGAGGATTTACAATTATCATTTATAGCTTTAAATATTGAGCCAGATTTTGATGTATTAAATTGAATTTGTTACTTTTTTGAGAAACTTTAAAATCGACAAGAAACTAGATTGTACAGTAAAAGTAGAAGGACCTAGCACAGTACATAAAGGATCAATTGCTTTATAGGTAGGTTAACAATTAACAGTCATACATATTTTAAATTTTATTTCATTTAACTCAGTGGCGGATCCATAGAGGGTGGGGGACGATGGGGTGGGTGATCGCCCCCTCCCACACGACATAGTTGACATATTTTCGAAATAGAATCTTCAGGCTTGGATATACTTTACAAAATTTTAAATGATTATAGTGCTATTGTAAAGCATGCAATGTCATAAAAACTTATCATAAAATGTGCTTGTATAGTGTGAAACGTACCATTTGGGGTCTAATCAATTAGATCTGAGACCAAAAATAAACTTTCTCTCTATAGCAGTGATTCTCAACCTGTGTGCACACTGGTGTGCCGCGGGCATCTGCCTACTGTGCCGCAAGATTCTGAAAAAAATGTTTTTATTACATCTGAAAAAATAATAAACTGAAAAAGTCAAAATTAAAAGATTTAGATAAATTTGAAAAACATTAAAATTGTTGAACATTGAAACAGTATAGTCAAGTTTATTTCGTGCTTTTTGTTATAACATATAATAATCAGTTGATGGTGGCCTGTTAGGTCATAAAAATTACTTTGCATTTAAACGAAGACAAGAGTTTTAAAATTAGAAGTATTAATAGTGTTAATTATAATTAATTGTTTATTTCAATTTTTTTTTAAATCGTTGAAAACACGTGACTTAAAATGTTGTTGTGCCGCACTATATTTTCGTCAGTCTCGAGTGTGCCGTGAGATTAAAAAGGTTGAGAACCACTGCCCTGTAATAGTATACTGATATTTTCGCAAAAATAGGTTTGCGAACATTTCTGTGAATATCTAACAAAAGGGCTGAAAGTTTTAGACGTATCTGACCGCTCCCCCCCCCCCCCCCAGTGGATGGCCTGGATCCGTCACTATTCGAAAAAAATTCTGCTAATTTTTTTAACTAATTTGTTTATGTTACATTGTTTTTTTGGTGGATACATTACTATCGTCAATTCAACTTTATTTTTTATTATATTAGGCTAAGTTGTCTCAACTTTTAGCGAATGAGCGGATTGAATGAGTTGGCTGAAACTTTATTTTCCTGAAGCTAAATTGTTGCCAATTTATCTGCATTTTTATTTGCTCGAAAGCTAAATTCTGGTTTGAAAAATCTAGGCGAAAAGGAAAAAATATGCAGAGAAAATAATTTATGCTCATTCAATAGCAATACTGTAAACAGATCAGTTTGCGATTACAAGTAAATCTAACAATTTAAGAGTCTTTTAATAAAAAAGAAATCTAGTAAAACAGAAAAGAATTTAAAAAGTGAATATCCAACAAAAGGGTATTTATTAGCTTATTTTAAATTAAAAGTGGTAATATATTTTTTCTGACTACTTTTTGAATAATCAAATGGCTAACATTGAACAGTCATCAGGTTTTTACAACAAAATTCTCTTCCTTTTTCTAATTGATCAAAATTACATACCCTATTATTTATAGGCTACATTTTATCATCAAATCTTATTTTATAATTACATGACTTTCTCTCTCGTATCATCCTGTGTTTTTACTGCTAGATCATTAAAGATTAATAATCACTAAAATGGAGTTTTAAACGTCAAAAATTACCAGAAAAATAATGAGAGTTATAATTAATGTACAGCAAATATCCTAGTCTGGCTTACTATCATGATGAATCTAAATACAAAGAATTATTGTGACGAATCTGGTTTTATAAATTACAAAATTCAATTAAGTTGAATTTATCATTTTTAGAAGTAAATGAAAATAGATGTAAATGAAAATGTTTTGATAAAAATACAATAAATTTGCAATTGCTTTTGACACAATTATATTAAGATTATACGTAAGATTAAAAATTCTGTCCTAACTGGCTTTATTTTTTATGAGGGGCGGAGGTGGTTCCATCCCCCCAGCCCCCTCATAAAAAATCTAACCCAGTGGGAGAGAATTCCAAGATTTCAAGTGGTGTTTGATTTTTTCATAATTCATAAATTCGTACATTTATTTGTATTAAAACTCAAGTACCATTTCCCGTATAAAATATCACGCGGGAAAAAACACTGCAACTATAATAAGGATATAAATTCGTTCGAAATGACTTCGAGTTGTCATTAGTAATAGTTTGTTACTAATTATGTAGTAACGAACAATTACTAATGAGTCAGTTTAATGTGGGTCATAATTTAGTCGACGCTTAAACAAAAACACTCATTCAGCATGTGATATTTGAATTTGAATTTTGTTTTTTTATGGCGTTCCACTTTTATTTACGTGTAGAAAAAGATGATTTTATTATCAAATTAATCAGATTAAATGATATAGAACGGGACAATACTGCGGAATAAAATAAGAATAAAAGCGTGTCGTAAAGACGGAATAATTTCAGGGTAAGTAATACAATAAAGTATAAAAACAACAAGAATAAAAATACAAAGTACTGTAAATCGTTATATTCTCAAAATTAATTAACTTATTTTATTATCTTTCTTTACAAATGGCTATAAAATAACACTTCAAACAAAAATCACAGGCAGTAAGCGTAGGATTTTTTTCATGAAAGGAGGGGGGGGTCAAAATCCCATGAAATTGGTTACCCCACAGTGTTTTTATAAGTTGTTAATGAAGGACAAACGAAATACATTATTAAATTTAGTGTTATTAAATTTAACAGTATAGTTATTTTCATATATTGCTAGAAAAATTACAATAAAAAGGTGTTAGTTATTATTTTATTGATTATATTATATTTTTATATTAAATTATTTCTTTACCAAAAGTGTAAATAAATTGAAGGGCTCCCAAAGAAAAAAAATTGCTAATATTTTAGTCATTTTATAATTTTGAATCGATTTAAAAACATATTTTAACGTTAAATCACATTATTTTAAACAACAGTTTATTTTATATATAACAGTATATTTTTATGAAGCTTGATTCATTTTTTTTTAATATAAGCCTATTAATCCATTTTTTTGAGCCATTTTCGCTAGAGCCAATCTGTGACATGGGCCCATGGGCGGGAGTGCCTACATTGCCTGTTTGGTATATTTGCCTATTTAGTATTATTCTTTCATAAATATAAAAGTTTATATATTACAGTCTTAAACTAAATGGTGCAAGTTTAATATGACAAAATTGACTATATGCCAACAAATAAAGCATTTACATATTTTCTTAATAACACATAATATCATTGCTGAATGCTGATGCGTTTGCCAGTAATAAACGCCTCAAGGAAAAGCTATTAACAACTCAGTAAATCAGTTTACTGGTAGATTATTCTATGCAAAGCATTTGCTAGATAATTTGAGCTCGTCTACTATATTATAACGCTTTCTTATTTTCGTTTTCATTTCTAATTCTCGCAATTTTTTACTCCGTTTTTCTAGAAAGTGGTAAATATAGAAATTATTAAACTGGAACTGTTTAGGCGTATAATATTCAATGATTTCGAAACTGAAAGGTAGCCTAGGCTTAATTGGTAAATCGTGAGGTCCTACATACATTCGCAAAAAACCGACAAATATAATATGCAAAGAAATTAAATATATAAATACGGAAATCTATTAGCAATTAATATTTGCCTTTAATATCTTATTTTTTACTAGCTCTGTAAGGCTAGAATCAAGCTTTCTAAATTTGGCGCAAATTTTATGCTGTAAACTTTGAATAGCATGTCTAAATGCATCGTTTAATATTTGCATATGTGGCTTTTATTAGTCTAACCGATTGAAAGTAAACAATTATTATCCTAGTATCTACACTGGTACAGACTATTTGATTCTAGAGACACTTAACCGTATTATGGAAGTAATTTTAAGCTCTTACTGGATTAAGTATCGGATGATTAAAATATTGATAGAGTATTATTAGAGTGCTTAAACTTAAATTAGAATTTTCAGCTGCTGTTTAATGTTTAGGATTAAGATTAGAATCAAGGGTTTCGGGATAGGATTAGAAACATGGTTAGGGATGTATATAGGGTTGGAATAAGGTTATGGATGCGCAGAGGGTTAGAATTAGGGATGCCATTGACTAATTGTACATTTTTATTGAGATTGATCAAATAAAAATTCAAACACAAATTTTACTAATTAATTTGAAAGGGGCAGTGCTTGATAAAACGGTACCTCTTTGCTAATATTTGTAAAATTCCTATAATTCTTTCACGTAATAGATTCCTGGCTTATTTGTTTGTTGATTTATCTTGTTTGTATATCTGATTTTGACTTATAATGTAAACAGTGCATTTTTAATGTGTATAGATATAACTATGGAAGAAAAAACTGACTGGAGGTTTTCAAAGGAAAATGCAAATAATGGCGCATCGGAAAAACGAGGCATTCTCAATGATAGTGGTAAATAGATTTTCTTTTTTCTTAACTTTCTGTATTTATTTATTTAAACATTATTAATTTTATATTGCTTTTATAAGATAAATTTGATTACATTGTATATTTGATATATATATGTAAAAGTTATTTTATATGTTATACATTTTTCTAACAGGTTATTTTTTATATTAAATTTATGTCAAGAATTCTTTTTGACATAATTAATAAAATAAATTTTCTATTTTTGTTAAAAAATGAATTTTATTGTGAAATATTCGTTAAAGAATTCCATTTGAATTATAGAAGAAAAATTAAGGGGAGAAAGAATGAGGAGGGGGAGGTGATAAATATTTTCTTGGTTTGTCTAAGAGATACTTTTTCATAATATATTTCAAATAGATATTTAAAAAAATTGATAGTATCTGTATTTTTTTCAAGAGGAAATCTGAAATTTTAGACATTAGATATTTTCGATAATTTTTGATTTGAATTTTTAAAATAACAATAAAAAATTTATTTCCCGATCATAAAAATACGATTGGGGATAAGTAACAATTTGACATACCGTGGGCCGTATTAACCCCCCCCCCGCCCGATTGCATAAAAATAAAAACTTAGTGGATTAAATTTTAAACTTAAATAAGCGCTATATATATAATATTATAATTTTTCTTAGAATTATTTTCTTATAGATTAATATTTTTTAGCCTTGTAATGTCATTGCATTAGATTTTATGTTTTAATATTACATCTATTTATTTTTTAATTATATTTTATGTTTCTAAAACTAAATTAAACCGTTTAATAACATAATAAAAGATATTATATAGAATAATAATGTTTGTATAATTACAGAAAGTTAATAGTTGGAACAAGTATGACAAATAAAAATTAGTTTGAAAAGAAATTAAAGCTTTAAAAATATCCATTTTTTGTCATTATTTTGTTATTATTAATAAAAATTTAGTTGACAAAAGTAAACTCATTAAAATTGAATTTATTTTATTTGTTATTATTTGTGTTACAGAAGAGAAGAGAGCATTTTTGACATCCAGTACAAATCATGAACCTGAACTCAGACCATTTATAGTGACACAACCGACTGATAAGTAAATTATATTATTACATACAGTATACATATATTTAATTATATATATATATTTTTGTTATACAAGACAGCAAAATTACAAAAGTTATAAAAAAAAATGAAATAGGATCGCCGATTATGGGGGGGCGGCAGGGGGGGCGGTACCCACCCAGTATTGAAGTTTGTCCTCGCCGTGGGGGGGGGGGGGAATAATTATTTATTTTCTTGAAATCGAAAAAAATTAAAACAAAAATAAACATGCAAAATTTTTTTGCATATATTATATATATTATAAGGTAATTAAAATTGTAGCAAAATTTTGCCCCCCCCCCACCACTCACGAAAGCAAAGAGGCGCCACTGAAAAGAAATGAACCTAGCAATAAGAAGAATATAATTCACACTATTCTTTCTGTCATGCTACCCTGTTGTGATGCTTCTGATTATTTTTGTAATAAATTCATCTTGATAGATCGAAAACAATTTAATTTTAAGTAAATTTGATATTTATTATATAGTAACTGAATGATGTTATAAAATATAAGTTACTTGTTTTATGAGAAATTGTAATGTGAAATTATTGGACTGTGGGGAGGAGGGCAAACGTCCGGGTGGTTTAACGTCCGGGGCTTATGTCCGCGAACCGGAAAGAATAATGAATGCCATAATAATAGCACTAGAATAGGATATACTGCGTTTGTCAAGAGTTAAAAATAACTAAGCAAATATTACTCTATGTATTTATATAGTAATTAAAGTAGTGATGTTTCAGTTAATTAAATGAATAATAATTTCAGTTGAAGTAATTATTAATTTAACTCGGAAGTTTCAAGTGTTGCATTAAAATAGAATTTTGTAACAGTCTTTCGCTAGCAATTCTATGATGCCAAAAATCTATCTTATAAACTAAAATTTCTTGATTAAAAAGGTGTCAAAAATTTATAATTGGATGCTAAAATAGATGTGTGTAGACTTAATTTTTCAGAGATATCCTGATTAATTGTATATCTTTTAGTTTACCAGTTAAACTAAACAAATTATTATTATTATTATTTTATATTTTTTTATTATCTTATTATATCTGTCTTAATAATTTTAGTGATAAAGATAAAAATATTGTATATTCCACATAATATTGATAGTTAGTTTTTTAGCAGATTTGAAGAAGAAATTAGATAACTATCAAACCTTTGTATAAAACCACCTTGTAAATAATTACTGTAAGTCTATTGTAGTTGTGTCAACTGGTATAATTTTAATGATGATATAATGAATTGTTATGATGATGGTTATTATTATAATGATGTTATTATACGATGATGCCTGATAATATATTAGAGGCTAAATATGATATAATGGTAAATACTCGTGGATATTATCCTGATACTAAGTGTTTACATATTTAAAGATTTTGTACACAACATGACATAGGCCTATTTTGAACAGTACACTGTCACTGTCATATATTGTACTGTTATGACAAGACGTAAACAAACATATCCCTGACATAGCTAAATGAAATAAAAGTGTGTGTTTTAGTAATTTCAAATTAAATGATTTCATAATCTTGCTTGAAAATTCTGTAATGTACCCAAGTGCTTTCAGTATTTAGTGGCTGCTAAGTTACATTACATGTTGAATTTAATAGTACATACTTTAATCAATCAATCAATCAAATCGTTTAATCATGTACTTCAAAAGTCGGAGGCATATAAATCATACAGAAAATTATAGGCCTAGGTTAATCCTGGTGAAAGTTTAGGTATATTTTTATACAGTTGTGTGCTAGTTTTGTGTGTTTTTATAAAAAAATTCTTATGTTGTGTTTTATTTTATTTAATGTTTGTTTGTTTAAATATTCGTTTGTTTCATTGTTTGGATATTTTGTTTGTTTGTTTACATATTTTGTTTGTTTGTTTATTGTTTAGATATTTCGCTGTTTATATAATTCTAATTCTACATGGAGTAGGAACGCTTATGCCTTGGAATATGTTTATCACAGCGAATAGTGTAAGAATGAATATTTATAAATTTTTAAATTTATTTATTTTATTTATTTATTTTGGTATAAATAGTAGTAATTTATTTACATGTTTTGTTTAACTTATCTGTGTTATGAGATGATTTATTTGTATTGTTGATTTATCTATTTAAAATTTATTGTGTTGCTAAATATTGGCTCTGATTTATAAGGTTTGAGTTTTAATTTGTTGCTTAATGTGACATCAGCTCAAAGTGTTATTTCATGAAACATTTGGAATGAGCTTTGCAGAAACCAAGTGATGAGTTGAACATTTTACTCTTAGCAGGGTACATAATAAATTTTCTCTGAAATAATTAGTCATATATAGTATAAAGCTTGAGATTTCAGCATTTGTAAATAAAATATCAGTAGTACGTCCCAATTAAGTTATTACTAGATGGCCATTTAAGGGGATTTAGGGTTTCGGTCCAAATTTGGTTTTTGTCAAAAATATTTTGTTGTTTTTAGATAGTAATTAAATATAAAAATTTACTGTGATAGGAGCTTTATAAAGAAAATTCAGAATTCCACCATTCTACTGTTTTTAAAAGTAAAATTTTAAAAACAAAAATGATCAGCAGATTTTAAATTCTTTCCTCTGTTATGTATCTTCTATCCTCCCTTTTTACCTCAACTTGCTGCATCCTTTAGTAAATTGGTATTGCATTGTAATTAATAATTGTCAGACGTTAATTGTGCAGAAATGCTTTATAGGCCTGCTACTTTTATTATCAGAATTATTATATGCACTACTTGTTTAAAATTTAAACTTATTCTTTATTCTGTTTTTATCCTTTACTTTTATTCTGTGTATATTGCATATTTTACATAAGAATTAATAATTCTATTTCAGTCTATTTTAACAAAAAAATATTATTATTGTAGCTCATTTGATGATTGTTTTTTCCAGTATTTTGTTAATTACAAACTTGCCCCTGCGCCTAACTCTCTTCTTCCCAGTTACGATAATGAGTCGAATATATCCAACGATAACTTCACTGTGATCCCAGTTATAGAGAGGACAGTTTATCAGCGATATTTTCTCAGCATGTTGGGCATTGTGGCTCAAATACCAAATGTGGCGCTTAATGCCATCAATCTTTTCTGTCAAATTAAAGGGTTAGAGATTATCTTGTGATAAATAAAAATTTATTTTTCTATAATGTTATCTGTTACTCAGAGATATTATTATAAGTGAATAAAGATAATATTATTTATTATTTTTTGATAAGGATCGACTGATAAATGATTAATTACTGTAAATACAATTGATTGAAACAAGATTGAATAAGAGCATATATTATGCAAATTTTATAGTTAAATTTTCTAATATGGTCATAAATCGCTAAAATTGTTTGAAATTTATCTGATTTCTGCAGAGAACAATATTATATAACTTTCTGGCAAATCTAAATTAATTCCTTAACATGTTGTTTTTTAACTTCATATCAGCACGCGAAGGCTATTTAGTGCCAGAAATTAAAGTTCAAAATTTTATTCTGATAAAATAAAATACAAGATATAGATATAACCAATATCTAAATGAAAAATTACAAGTTCATTTTGTAATATTGTACTTTGAACTAAGGTAATATTGTATAATTAATCTTGTTATAATATAAGGTCCTATATTAATTTACTTTTAAATATTGATTTATTTTAGTGGCAGTATATCGAAGAGAATCATAGGCAGTATAGTGGTTGTTACTATAATGTTTATAGTCACTGTCATTCTAGCTATGATCGACTCTAAGCAGTGTAAGTTTCTAATCGCATGAAAATCTAACATTAAAATCTAACTCATTTACAAGAAATGAAGATTTTACCTATTGTTATACTAATTTAAGGGCATATTTCTAACCAAAAATAAAATTATTTCAATTGTAATAAGATAAGTGTTCATAATGTTGTGTTTATTTAGAATCGAAGTATTTCATTTCAAATGAAAATTTTCAATTTTCTGCCTAACATATCACGAAAAGTTCTAATCTTAATCTTCATTATTAAACTGTAAAAAGATTCTAGTATTTATATAATAAATCTAATGTTCAATGAATTGTCATGAGAGTGTATATTTATGTTAATTCTGAACATTTCTCTACATTGTATCAATTCGTTTGATGATTTTTTAAATTCAATTTTAATGAAATAAAACCAATTACTGTTGTGTTATCACATTTATTACATAGATATTTGGCCTAAAGCATCGTTTTTCATGCAGTATTCGGTACTATTTTAAAGAATGTTATTAAATATAGTATATATAATAAAATGTAATGTAATGTATGTATTATGTAATTATATAGTTTAACCTTGTCGTTTTAATATTTTATATGTTATTATATGTTCGAAAAGAATTATTTCATTTTGCATTGTAAATTACTGAACTATAATTTCTGTTCAGGGCCGGCTGAATTTTTTTGGATAACAATGATCAGTGTTGTTATCATAAACAGTAAGTCAAAATATTTTGTCTAAATCATAACTGATTTTTTATAATTATATTAATTAACATATATTAGAGATATTGTAGATCTCTTAAATGTATAACAAGATTAAGCCATCTTATTAAAGTATGCTGCAAGTGATAATGTTAATCTTAAGTTACGAGAAGTTTTTTATCTCTGATGCGAATGTAACTGTATAATGTAGAAGTATAATATAGGAGTATAATATAACATAGGAGTATAATATAGTACTATATTATATAGTAATATAGTACTGGTATATTATACAGTATTATGTAGTAATATAGTGTTATAAAATCATGCTGTAGTTGATTGTACTGCATGAAAACTAGTATAAAAGATTAAAGTTTAAATTGTTATGTTTTAATCCAAATCTAAAGATTTATGGATAAACATTCTTAAATACTTAAAATATTCTGAATACTTAAAATATTCAGAATATAATACAACGTATGTAATAAGAATGTGCAGGTATGAAATATACGTAATATCTATGTAATATGTATGTAACTTGAATGTGTGTGTATTTTATCACAGTGGCTAATGGCATTTATCAGAATAGTATATATGGAATGGCCGCTTGTTTACCAATGAAATACACAAACGCAGTCATATTAGGCTCAGTATGTTCAACTCTTAATTTTATATAATATCTATAATCTTTCTTATATTTTGTGAACATTTTTATCAATTACTGTTGTTGAATAGAGAAATATTATGGATAGTTAACTTTACAAAGCTTTAATAAATTTAAAGTTAATTGGAAATTATTAATCATTAATTCAGCAAAGAAAAAGATGCTTTTTACTGATTTGCTATAATGCTATAACTTATTATTGCTTAAATGAAATTTGATTATATTGTTTTTTTTGCAATTAGTGCTCAATGTAAATATTAATTTTGATCACATGATGATACTCACCAGTCACATGCTTTGATAAGTCACTGGGTATTAACGAATAAATAATTCGTTTAATGGTGCATGTTATTTGTTTGTAATTGCTTTAATATTATTTATTTTACCAGACTTTCTATTCAAAACTTTGAAATTTAGAATTTAATGGAATTAGACCTTTTTCATTTAATGTTATGATTAATTTTAAAAATTGTAATCAGATATAAGCTTAATATTAAAAATACTTGTACACTTTCGCTTTTTAGAATATAAGTGGTACATTAGCATCACTAATAGCTATCATTTCAATTGCAGGTAAATCTATGAAACAAATCAAATTTATTGTATAACTAAATAATACATTTTTCAACATTTCTGATATATTGCTTTATCTTAAATATTTCGCAGAGAACTTAAGGAAATACTATTGCAAAATTTAACGAAAAGAATTGACTAAATAGTATTTTTTATTAATAATTTTGTGTTTTTTCTGTCCCTAGTTGCTCCGGACATACGGACTTCAGCGGTCTATTATTTCATGACGGCCATATTTGTTTTACTCGTGGCCTTTGATACCTTCTTTGGTCTCCAGCTGCTTGTAAGTAGTCAGCTCATAAAAATACTTAGGGGAAGGGCCGATAGGGGTTAAAATGGCCACTTTACATAATTTTTATTGTATGACATGTATCTAAATTGGCTTGACCTAATTTTTGTATTGTCAAAAAAGAATTGAATTCCATTAATTCAATTCTTAAACTTACATTCAAATTTATGAATATCAGCATGCTTATTAAGTTAAGTAATATCTTTTTGGGATTAAATATTTTATTAGGCTTCATTTAAAATATTTTGAAGAAATATTTTTAATTAAATCTACTTTTTTCAGCCGTTTTATCGATTTTTTGCTGATCGAGCAAAACAAGAACAAAGAGCAGATGTGGAGAATAGTAGACCTCCTTATGTCCGAATATTCAAAGCGGTAAGTGCTATTTTTAACTTGTAAATTTTACTGCATGTGGCAACTTTGCATTCGTTGAAAGTATTTGAAGAGAAGTTTATTTATAAATTTATAATTCTCAATTAAAATGAATTTATTTGTGCAATGAAATCCATTTAATAACACTTGGTAAAAAACATTATTAGTAAATCTTATGAAATTTTAATAAAGTTTAGTATAAATGTATTGTCGTTTACAGTGTTGGAAACAGTGCATTGGAGTATTTCTAGTTCTTTTTGTGACATTATCCGTCTTTCCAGCAATAATGGCCAATGTCGAGGCTTGCAATGTAAACTTCTTTATATCAAGTACGTGCTTTTAAGAAATTGTATATTTTGATTTCGTAATTATCATAAATTTATTATAGTTATTCTCTCTCTAATCATACCAAGATTTAAACAACTGAAATAGAATCAATTTAATATCGATCATGAAGTTTTAAAGTCATGTTGCAATTATAACAACAGTATTTTTATCAGAAAGACTCATATCGTAGTATACATATCTAGAGTCTCGGGCTCAAAAGCAAAATATTTCAGATTTGACATCTAAATAGTTTGCATATTTTGATAACTTGCTGCACCCTTCAGCAAAGTGTTAACTCTGTATCTCAAACAGTACTATGTTACAGTTTTGCTATGCTGTTTTTTAAAATGCAAATAATTTTTGAATTTCAGCGGAATATTTCAGTCCAGTTCTGTGTTTTCTTCTTTTCAACGTTTTTGCTGTCATTGGAAATATTATATCTTCATTTGTTCAGAAGGTAACTTATACGTCAAGTATCTTATATTTTAAATTATCTACTCATGAAAACAGATTACATTTAGTCATTTAATTTTATGACAGCAGAAAACATTTAGTCATATTAATATTTAGGAAGATGCCTAAATTGGTTTTGCTTAGTCAACTCATTACAGACTTTTGGTCTATGACACTAAGTCAACCAACATTTGATCTACTCTAACCCTAAACCTAGTTCTCATCCTAAACTTACAACTAAACCTAGCCCTAGGTCTAATGTCATAGAATATCAAATATCAATAGACTAAATGACACAGTGTTGTTGACTAAAATTCTGTAGACGAATTATAGTGGTACCGCTTATATTAGCTACGGTACGTTATAAATGATTCCAAATCTATCTACAAATATCAAATTCTCAATCGAAAATAAATATTATTGTTGATCTAAGTTGATCTATAAATATCATTTATTGTAGTATAAATAAAGGTGTGTGTTTTTCTGTATCTAGCCTGGCCCACGGTGGATACTTATTCCTGTTGTCTTACGGTTTCTATTTATTCCCTTCTTCATGTTTTGCAAGACATTTCCTGCATCAAGAACACTACCTGTGCTCATTAATAACGACTACGTATATATAGTAGGAGTAAAACTAATGGCAATTACCAGCGGTTACTTCAGTAGTCTTACTATGATGTATGCTCCGAGGTTAGTAGTTTACATTCAAATTTTTCAAGTTTCAAAATGTGATATTTCCAAAAGAAATGTAGCATGAATGATAATGATAATTTTGGTCAGTTGGGTTCAGAATTTTCTTGTCGTGATTATATTTTTCTATTATTCAAAGACTTTAGGTACATACTAGTTAAGTACTATTTTATAGAATTAAAATAAGAAGGACAACGCCTACTGCATTTCATTTTTATGGCTGGAAAAAGATAGATTCATATTAGAATCATTGTACGAGTGTAGTTTTAAAAAGAAAGAACTTGTTCAATTAAACATTATTTGCAGAAGGTCTTGAGATTACTTTGGCTTTTTTAATGAACTGATAAATCTAAATTTTCCAGACTTTAATTTGTGAAAGAAATGTATAGATCTAAAATTTAACAACAGTTTTATTTATATTTCAGAGATGTTGAACAAAAGTATCAGGGAGTGGCGGGTATGATGGCAGCCTTCTTTTTGATTCTCGGTATATTTGGGGGTATCGTTTTCTCCAGTCCTCTTATTTGGTTCATAGAAAACGTGGGGGGTTAGTTTATCGTGGCGTCCCTTCAGTACTTTCAGTCAACCCCTTAGCCAATAAGAAGCAGGATTAAGGGGAAGATTGTTAAGATCATGGAGCTACCCCTCTGCCTCTAATTTTCGTAATGGATTACTTATTATTGAATAGCTAAATGATTTTTGAAGTTGAATTTAGGTCTCATTTTTAAGAATGTCAGAGACTTCGACTGCCTGGTTATGAAGGCAGCCAGGCAATTTTATGCCTGGCTGTCTGCATAAAATTGAAGCAAGAGTAAAAAATACTTTTTGACCTCCCCCCTATCCTGTGGTAGTTTATAGATTCATCCCTAGTCAAGAAATGGAGTACATCCACATCATATCCCCCCAAGTGAAATTTTAGCAAAAAAAGGTTGTCATCAATAAAAAAATCTACATTGCTCAAATAGAGTGTTCAGTGAGTACATTGTGAATTTTAGTTTCAATAATTATACCACTCTTTTTTATAACTGAAATTATGTCGTCATTACCTCTTACATTATCGCAGCTAACAGCAATGAAAGATGAGTCTGTGAAATTTCAGTTAATAATTGTTTCAGTTAATAATAATTTCGGATAATTATTTTTGTTGTTTTTGTCACAGTTGATTTATGATGTTAATATGAGCAATACTCGATGAGTAATGTTAGTCAATATAATTATTATTTTACTTAGAATGTTCTTTTTATTCTTACTTGTTTGTGATCATGAATTTAAAGTTAGGATTTATATTAGCATTTTATTCATGATGTGAAAATTTTAATTCTAGTTCGATGAAAGTAACTTATTTTTATGTAAGTTTGTATTATGTATTGTGCTTTTTAATCAAAGAAATTAATTGAATATGATATGGATATATTTATATTGCAATACAATATTTCGTACTGTTGGAATCAATATAAATTGTCAACGATATAATTTTGCTTATATTTTGAATTAACTTAAATTTTGTTCAAAATCATTATAAGCGTTATGTATTTCTTTAAATTATGCTATTAAGTTGATAAATGATTGCAATTGTTTAATTAACGAGAAATTTCAAAATGTAATGCTTAAGCGCTTGATTGCTGAAAGTAATTTTATATTAATATTTGGTCGTAATTTTTTATCATTTTCAAGCTGCTCATCTATACAAACAGTATATTGTGTTTTATTGCTTTATATAAAACATAGGTATTCAGTTATGTGAAAGATGTTGTATATTTTTCTGGCTTTAATTTTAAAGTTATTTTCTATTTAGAATATAAGCATGTGAATATTTAACATCGAGTTCTTGTCAAGTATGAATCACGAATCACGGTGATATTATGCATTTTTAAACTTTAATATTTTGTTAATTTTGCATATATTTTGTTTTTAATTTGTTTCTCCTGTAAATTATCTTTATTATGAAAATGCTTGTTTTTTGCTCTTAGAAGTTATATTACAAAAAGCTTATTTGCACGTTGGATACTAGTTTCATTGATTTCTCATTTCTATTGTGGGATATGTTTTTAACTTTGAAGGTTATAATATTAGTTGATCCCCTGTTATAGTAGTTGCTTTTGCTTCTGCAATAAAATCATGTTTTGTTGCATCCTGTAGCAATGTGCAACTATGCATTTGATATCATCTACAATAGTAATACTATTGTATATTAATATTAAATAGTAATAGTATATTAAAGAAAGCAGTCTTGTGATTAGTCAGTGTTTTGTTGTAACTAAATACTGTATTAATACTGTCCCAGTATGTATTATGCCACGAGTTCTATTGTATATTTTTCGATAGTGATATACATGTATTGTTTTATATTGTCATACATGCTATATGCTAAAGACTCTTTCAAATATATCAATGAGGCAAAGTCAACATTTTTTCATTATAATTTTATAGAATATTTGCAACGTGTTATGCTTTATTTTATAGCTTCATTTGAATTATTATCTTTTCTGTGTTTTGTTAACTGCTATGTACATTAGATTGGGTTACAAAACTGCTGAAATTTTTATAATGGTATTTGACTCATTTATAGGACCATATTTTAAAGCTCCAACTTCACAGCCATTTTTGATGCGTTTATTATAAAATATTACTTTGAGCTTGTATTATATATATTTTAATATCTAAGAGGTTAGTTCCATTTTTATTATTAACTGTGTGAATGAATGGGAACTTTTTCCTATTACAAATAGTGTAAGAGGTGGGTAAAAATCTTAAATTTGTAGCAATCTCTTTATTAAAGGTTACGGTTACGTTTAATGTCTGGATTACCCTGTTACATGAACAAAGACGTAGCTGTCAATTGAAGCGTCCCTACTAAAGGATGCAGCGAGTTAGAGAAATAGTGAGCTATACGGGATTCGAACCTGGACCTATTGATTTCGAATCCAGCGTTCTAACCACTTCTCTAACGGGCCTTGATTATTAATAAAAACCCTAACATTTTAGAATACACCTCAAGAATGAAAGCTTAAAAACCCTCAATAATAATATAAATAATAATAATAATAATTTTACTAATTAAAAAAACTTACAAGCTGTGTTTATATTGATGTTTTAGATTATTGCCAATTAAAATTATAAGCTGACATTAATTATAATTATATATTACAATAAATAGCTTACATTTATTATAAATTTATAATTAATGTCATATCGACTTTTCAGATATACGGTGATTCTCAAGTTATCTAAGTTTTATATATTATCTTTAATTAACGATTAGTAGATTTAAAGTGAAAGTGCAATTCCTTTGAAATTCTCTCTCAGGATTAGAACCGCATAGTTATATAGTAAAACTTATTTTTTTGCCTGTGGGCAATTAAATATATACATTAAACACCAGCAGATTCATAACCAAGATTAAATTCGATACTCGATTTTTCTACAAGAAAAACTGAGATTGAGTCACAAAAATGTTCAATACGCCGAGAACACGTATTGACTTTTAGATATCCGTGATATAATATTGAGATACAATAAGATTACAATATTTGTATGATGAATACAAGGTATGCGGACGTTTTGTCAAGGACGATTCGTCAACGGACTGTTCATCAAGGATATTCGTTAGGTTTAGGGTTAGGTTGTTGATTAGGGGTTAATGTTTAGGTTAGGGGTTACAAGAATATTCCATTATAAGAATAGTCCTTTACAAACAGTCCGTTGATGAATTTTCCTTTGACAAAACGTCCTAGAACTGAATAGTTCCACAACTTATCATATACTGACTTTAGCGTGACCATCAAAACGGCCCTGACAAATCAACCCCCAACTATTAATATTTGGGGCCATTTTGTTGGGGCTACCCCAACAGTAGTATATATGACAATTTGTACTTTATGTATACGACAAGCTGTATAGTGAATTCTGTATACCAATAGTTCGTATACTCTGATTATTTCCTGTTATATCCTAACCCTAATCATAATAATGTAGACGAATTGTCAATATACAAATTACCATAACATCATTCACAATACTAAAACTGCCAATATACCAATATACTACGATACTATAAGATTACAGTATATTTATCATTCATTCCATATTGTAATATTATCATACAACAATATTTATCACAATATGAAATTACTAAAATGGAATCAAACTGAATCCATCGTAAACATATACCAGTTATAGTCCAGTCTTATTTACATTAAACCCATCATATAAATATCTGCACTTCTGCTAGTCCTACACAGCCCAATGATATTTATGCCTTATTCTTCATTAACCAATCAGTCTCTATTTGGTCTCAATCGTCTGGGACGGGTGCATCCATGGCTTCTTCAACTAATGTAATAAATTCCTCCCAAGATTGCTTACCAACTGTGATTGAAGATTTTACCGATCCCACTTCATTCTGTGGCAAAAAAAGTCATAAAAAACTATGAAAACAAATTCAACAATACCTTTTAAGACCAATATAAAATGCAATAGAAATATATCAGATGCAAGTCAAATTATGACGCGAGAAAAGTTTTATTTGCATTATTAAAAAGGCAAATTAGCAAAAATATAAAGATGCAGATATGGTTTCAATAATGGATTCAAAAATAATATGATTACACACTCTTTGTCTATAGACACTAGGTTTACCCTAACCGTAACTCTAACCCTCGCCATAACCCTAATCCTAACACTAACCCTAATATAAACATAAGAAACATCAAAGTATATCTTTAACGTCACATCAGCACAAAAGGCTACATCACGATGTGGTCTGAACTGAATCTTCTAAATCAAGTGATGTGTAAACACTCAATTTTTTCTTAACACGATGCATTAAATAATCTTCCTTCGTAAATGACAACGCAAATATATAAAAAACATCAGCTATAAACTTACAACTTAGATTATTAACACAGTTATTACTGGATTGTAAATTCTTATTAGTTATAAATTGTTCTGTTTATGATGGATAAAAAACGCAAGAGCATAAGAAACTTGTGCCTATTTTATTCCCAAAGTAAAAACTTGCCTCAGAGATCCTCATATAGATGCCCCGTGCATTGCTGCCCTTATCCACGGCTACAGAACACTTGTCATCTACTTGGACTACATTTTCAGGGCAAGGTTGAAATACCGGCCCTACAAAAATTGTATTGGAAAACGGGTCTTATAAAAATTGTATTGAAAAACGAGCCCTACAAAAATTGTATTGAAATACAGATCATACAAAAGTAGTATTGAAATAGAGGCCCTACAAGCATTGTTTCGAAAAACGGACCCAGCAAAAAATATATTTTAACATGGGCCCTAAAAACATTGTATTGAAATATGGACACTACAAAAATGTATTAAATAGAGGCACTACAAGAATTTCCTAAAATCCAATCTATCAATTTAATGTCTTCAATAATAACAGATTTGTGATTCTAACATTCTAGATTACAACTAGAATTGTAACATGGAAATGTTCCCTAATTAGAATTCTATAATATTCTGAGTTATGAATTAGAATTATAATATACTATGTGAAAATTAGAAAGTAAGCTAAAATTATGAATTCTTTAAATTCACTAAACACTCTAGGTTAAAATAATTACATTTCAAACGTTCTAAGTTACAATTATAATTATTATAACGTACTATTAAGTTTTATTTTGCTTTTATAACGTCAAATTAATTACATTCTGTATATTTAGTAAATAATGTTAATTTACATTGTATATTCACATAATAAGTAATAATAGTCAGTTTACAATTAAGAAATTTACAGCTTAATAATAAATAACTCAATTGAATTAAAATAAGAAAAATGTTTCTAACATACTTGGTGGTTCATTTCCATATGTATTAATGATGTCTGCCAGTATATCTCGTATTTCAGCCAACCCCTGGCCTGGTATCACAATCTGGACTCTCTCCCCATTATGCATAGAGGTTGATACCTAAAGAATTAAACCTTTATTCGTTAAAACGGCCCCCATAAATCAACCCCAACTATAAATTCTTAAGGTTAGGATACGGGTTAGGATTGGAGTTATGTTACTGCTAGTATTAGGGTTAAATTTAGGGTTATTAAATTGAATGGGCAGTTTTATCGGGTTAACGTATTCGCGGCCATATTGTCAGGTTAATGTACTCAGGGCCATTTTGTCGGATTAATATATTCGGGGCAGTTTTGTCGGGGTACCAAACAAAACACCGTATTATCTAAAAACTAAGTTTAGACTAAAATATCACTCAGAATTTATACAAAAAATATATTAAACAATTCATTGACTTTCAATTTATTATTGGAACCTTACAATAATTTGTAACGGATCATTTTTTAAGATTAACGATTAATTCCAGAATTAATTCGACTTCAAGCAAATTTAACTCAAGTTTTAACTCAAAACAAGTTAAATACCAATAAAAACAAACATTCAACTAAAAAACCTATTTTCCATACATTTGACCAACTTACTGTAAACTATACAAATCTATTTATATTGCCTTTATTTATCTTTTTTCGCTTGCTTCGCATAAAACTCTATTTTAATTATTATTTGAGTATAGTTACAACCTTGCAATTAATTTTTCAATTAAATACAACTAAATATAAGGGCTATCAATAGAACTCGACAGTTGTAAAAAGCAATTAATTTCATAAAGTGGTCACAGATGTTATTACAGAAGTTTTATTAAACAATCTGCATCAATTGCACGTCAATAAATTTCTCTTAAACTTGAAAAATTAACGCAAAGTTATTCTACATTTTAATAACACAAACAATCTCATTTCTAATTAAAAGATTAGAATCATTAGATATTTCTAAAATATTTCTAACTACGAAAACCTAATTTTCTGATAATAAAAAAATCAAACACAACATTGCTTTGGTTTCTTCAAACAATTAGATAACCCTTTAGTTTTTGTGCTGATGTGACAGCAAACAACAGGTAATAAGTTATTAAAGTAAATACGTTATAAAAATATTCAAGTATAAATAATATTGACTTGCATACTTTGATAATTTATAATACAATATCTACTAAGATTCTACTTAAACACCTACTTTTTTAATATTTAGATTATATTTACTTTAAAAAACTTTGTGAAATAATATTTGCATGAATACCTTCCAAATATATTTACTTTAACAACTTATTCCATGTTGCTTACTGCTGTCACATCAGCACAAAAAAGCTATATAGCTAATGACAAAACCAAGCGACGGGTAAACATTAAACAATCCACTAATTTTTCTTTGGCAATGACCGAGAATTAAAACCCGTCAACCAATTTTTAACCCCCTCGAAAAAAACACCAGCAAAACTTACAAAATTACCCGCTTCTTCTTCCTTCTTTTAAAAATCTCTCAAATTACGAATATCAAAACTCAAACCTGATTATGACTGACTAGTTATCAATCATATACCTTCCTTATTGTCCCCCTCCTCCCTCTCCTCCCGCTAAACTGTCCCCCTCTTCCCTCCCACCCCTCCCGCTAACTGTACCCTCCTCCCCTCTCTACCTTAAGAAATCTCCCTCGATGGTTTTCCTTCAAATCTAAGAAATATCGTTTATCGTCTCTGAAAATCGTTTCGCTCTTGATTCTCTCTTCTTGTTCGTAGCCTGTGTGAACTCTTTCTGTCCCTGCCGAATGAGCATTACCGAAATTGGCAACCTACCAACCTGACAGTTTTCTACCGCGGCTTGCCAATTTACTCATTAATTGGAAATTTAATCAGTAATTAGAAATTGACTTAAAAATTTTCAGTTTTTTCACTAATTCAATTTTATTGACATAAATTTACAAAATCAGGAGAAAAAAATTCATTACCAGAAAGTTTTGTTAATAATTTTTTGTCAAAACGACGAAGTAACCGTTTTAACTCGCGTAAAATTTCGATTTTCAGTTTTGAAATCGCTTAATTTTATTTCCAAAATGGTCACAACTCATTCTGTATAAAGATTTATAAACCGTAAAAAATTGTAATAAAAAAGTCTGATACTTCGTATTAATTAAAATAAAATAAACATAAGATAAAACTATACCTATCTATATATAGGTCCTACATATAAGCATTATATATTACTACATATCTATCTATATATTCTAGAAAAAGATAATAAATAGTAAGTTATTTATATTAGAAAAAGAAAAATAGCAAAAAGATCTACCTATCCTACTAAAAGATAATAAATAGACGTACCTAAATTAGCGTAGACTTTACAGAAGTCTGTAAGTTTCTCGTTAAATTCAACAGCATCTCTCAAATCCATAACTATTCTCATCTTTGGGCCACCATGTGTTGCCTTAAGTATTAATAATTAATTCATCAAGAGGCTCGTTAGAGAAGTGGTTAGAGCGCTGGACCTGAACCTGGATCATTCGCGTTAGAGCGCGAATGATCCAGGTTCAAATCCCGGAGAGATCATTACTTGTTTAACTTACTGTTACCTTTAGTAAGATGCTTAAATGACATCTACGTCCGAGATATCATTCGTATAATACGGTAATCCAGACATTAAACTTACCTAATTAAGGTTAAGGTTTGAATTAGTGTTTGAGTTAGGTTTAGGATTGAAATTAGGGTTAAAATTGGATTTCGGGTTAAGTTTAGGATTAATTCGAGTAACGGCTACAATATAAATTCATAGGGGTCTTTTTGTCGGGTGAATGAATTCGAGGTTGTTTTGTCATGGTACTAATTTTCCACATACAGTTTTGCATACCTCCGATATTTTGACTAATTTTCCACGTTTATTCTCTTTCAGATCTACGTAGAATTTCTTTGATTGAATAAACAACATCTTAGACATGATTTCAGCCGAATCTAGAAATAAAATCAAGAGAAAAATAGATTCAAATAAATAAAAAAAATAAAAAAATATTATTTTGTTTAGAAATATATGTAGTGTAATTATAAATATTATTGCGTTACATTTATGGTAAGAATGGCAATATAAATATATTAATTTCACTATGAGGGATGGGACAACAGTGGGGAGAGGGTGAGAATATTTTAATATTGTATTATTCTAAAATAACGTTAATAAAATGAATCCATATAAAAAATGAGTACGTGATAAAATTGAAAACCGAAAATTACATGACATTTATCTTTCTGAATAATTTTCAACAAAATAATTGCAACAAGGCCTTTGATACAATTCTAAACTAATAAAATTCTAAACTGTATCTATTTTTTCTATAAAAAGCAGCAAGAAAATGATTAAATTCTAACGCAATTTCACAAACCATTCTCCGGAAAATGTCGAAATCCGGGCCCTCTATTCCCCCTCGAACCCCCTCGTCCCCCGCGCACTTCCCTCCCTCCCCTCGCCCCACCGTCCCCATACTCCCCACCCCTTCCCCCGTCATAACCCCCGCGCAT
>JAQIXG010000636.1:0-29407 GCA_034700105.1 Oconnorella tubifera
GGTGGGAGGGGGGGTGGGTGTTTGTTGTAAAAATATCTGACTATCTTTTTTCGGTAATAATTTCTGACTAGATATCAAAGGCGATACTATTCGGAATATAAGTTAAATATTTATATTTATAATAATTTTTCTATAATTAAGGAAATTTTCGTGTAATAAATAATTATTAAAAGTGCCAAAGAAATCACTTTGTGTTTGATCTCAAGACCTTTTAGTCTAGGTCGCACTGTGTGTGTTATTACCGTGGCTTAAACCTGAAAATCTTATCCACGAGAACTGCATAGTTAATATAACAGTCAAGATAAAAACTTGATTTAAATCTTGATTGGGATGTTTGTTCGAGTGAAAACTACAGATGCATACTAAGATCTATATCTGTGTTTATTAAGTTAATTGTTACTCCTGTTACTATATACAAAAACGCTCCAACAATTAACTGCATGGGAACATACAGTTTATAATTGAATAGACCTGCAATATTATGCATTTATTACAAAGCATCTAACATCCAACAGTTTTTGATATTTTTAAAATTATTTGTGAGAAGTATCAAATGTTAGACTCAGTAGGCCATGTTTCCCTCGTCACGTGACAAGTGCATCTTACATTGGGCAATATAATATCTTTTATGGCCTACAGGTCTATACTCTTTGTCTATTTTCAGTGCATGCACCAAAGTTCTTACATTTAAGACAATGCGTGGGTGTCGTTGCACTTTCATAAAGTTTAATGGTAAAAGGATTATAAAAATTTACAGCGTTAATGAAAGTTGCACACTTTGAAATAAAAGTTAAATAAATCATTCGCGCGGTCGAATATCCTGTGGATATGAGAGGACTGTCACTTATTTAATTCATACGCTATACAATGTATCTATTGTATTTGGTATTTTTATACTGTATGTAAATAAATATATTTTACTTTTATTTGAAGTTAAACTTTCAGATGTGTGAATATATTTTTCAACAAAATTTCTCTCTTTGCAGATTTGGGAAATACGAACAAACTTCACAAAATGTGCGATACGATTATACAATACAGATTCTATTTATGTCAATAAACAGATTTTTACTAATCACTAACCATCTAACCACTAAGCCTAATTGTTTGGTTTTGTTAGTTTTAATTTATATAAATCAATCTAATTAATGTTAGCAGTCTTAATTAATATTGTAATTGGCAATGTTTAAGAGCTGCCTATATCAAAATCTTCTTGTTACGTCATTGAATATATCTGCCGTAGTTGGCGTTTAATTTTAAACACAAATCTCATATCGTGAATCGATTATATGTATTTTCAAATACCGTAGATGTTTCTCGACCCCACTTTGTACTAAGAGACAGTGCTAGTACTTGACAAGTACTTCTAAGTATCTTTCTCTCGAATACCAGTACAGAATACAACAGTACTAGAAAAAGCATAAATGTCTCAGTGTAACGCGTGTATTGATTGATCTACACTCACTTCTGTATAGAGCTTCTTGTTGCAGCATAGGCGCCGGAATATAAAGCAATGTAAAGTAGTATATCTGACGCCTTTTTTATTGGAATAGTTTTATTATAAAACTGGATTATGATACTTTACATTAATAAAACTTATGGTCATTATTAATTGAAGACGTTGATAAAATAGAATAGAGTCAAAATATTAAATTGCATATTAAATAAACTGTACTCTCTTGGACTTATTTACTTGTTTGTTACTTCGACTATTGACTCAGATGTAGTTCAAGAAGTACAATGAATGATCGTTTGTCAACATCATCTGAGTTAGGTTCACAAAACTTGTAACTTTGCAATAATTTTTAATCAAATGAACATGACAGAGTAGATGTAAATTCATTTCATTAAATTTGTCATAAAACTGTAGATAAACGGATATATAGGACAAGAAATTGTGCAATAACAAGTCCTAGAGCAATACGCGAAGAAAAACTTTTAGTAATAATTTTACAAATGAGAGAGTAACAACTTTAGTAATAAGAATGATAATAACTCTTAAATAATGTTGTAATAATAACAGCAATAAGTTGTAATAATAACAATTTAGTTTTGATGCTATTAATTCAGGTAGGTTATTTAAATCATTATATTTTATAGCACGTTTCTAGTCATTTAATTGTTATATTATCGTATCGTTATATATATAAATAAAAAACACTAAAGAAGCAAATGAAACAGAATCATTATAATATCATAACGTGTTTTATTTGAACTTATCTTGTACACATGCTATTAATAAGTGTATACATTTGAATGCTACCGTTTTTTAAAATATAATATATTTCTGAAGATTCTATCCGTTAAAATATATATACTTCCAAACGGTATATTAAATCGAATCATGAATTCAATTTTATTCTAGAAGGTACTCAATGTACATTCTGTGCAAACAGCAGAGCTTGGTGCAGTTTGTAATAGGAGCACAGACTCGTTTTTATCTAATTCTAGTCGAGATGAAATATTAGTGACTCTGGCTGCTTGAAGCTTTTCATTTCCTGCTTCATCGTCGAAAGCATTTGTCATTTAAAGCGAACGTTTTATGAACTTTTAACGTTGCATCGATGGCGGCATAATGCTTTTTTAAGCGAGAGAGAGAGAGAGAGAGAGAGAGAGAGAGAGAGAGAGAAAAAAAGGGGTCAAATGTCTCCTTTTATTTTAATTAATGGAGACCCTCTCAAAAGGCATTCGTCGTTAATTTGGATTTTGCTACATTTTTTTTAACTTGTTTAATCGATTCATCAATAGGACATTGCTGCATACATGAATTGGTATTCGGACATTTAGTCAAAGGACGATTCGTCAACAGACTGTTCGACAAAGATGTTTGTTATGTTTAGGGTTAGGATTAGGTTTAGGGTGACGTTTTTGGTTAGGTTTAGAGTTAAGGTTAGGGTTAAAGTTAGGGTTAAGGATAGGGTTAGTGTTAGGGATTATAAAAATCGTCCGTTATAATATAGTTTTTGACGAACAGTCCGGTGACTAATCGTCCTTTGACGAATCGTCCTAGAACGCAATGAATTAATGACTTGTATCTCATACGATTAATTCAATCGTTCTGCTCGTGTTATAAGTTTCATAATCCTAAGGTCATCCTATAGAAATAAAAATTCTATAGATATTTCAATAGGACTAGAAATGAGTCAAAAATAATTTTTTTCTTTTATATTTTATGGACGAAAAAAAAGTTGTTTAAGAAAGATATAAGTATTCATTTGGTTTTAATTGATTAGTATTATTATTATGTTAATTAATTAATTATTAACATTTATTTGTCTCTTATTATTCGATTTATTCTTTTAACCACTAATGACATATTTTTACTTCAATATTTTTTTTTAACTCTTTGATGTGAAAAATCATAAAATGATTTCTGAATTAATTTTAAATATTTTCAAGAACGTTTTTAAAGCCTCTTTTTTGAGGACAAATTTAAGAAACTAATTTCGAGCAGTGAACCACTTACAGTAAGTTTTATGCTGCACTGTAGAAAAAAAGATTAATTGTGATTACGCTCTAAATCATAAAATGTCGTCGTCTGATCTTTTCAAATCAACGTTCACTTCACTGAGTGATCGATAGACCATTGGGGAAAAGAGTTGAATTTGATTTTCCGTAAATTATAAATTTGACTGAATTCGATAAAATGTGCTTAGATCTTTTGCTCGCTTGCATAAAAATCTAAAAGCAATGTTTTATAACTACAAACTGTTTTTTATAACTATTTTGTTTCACTATGAAGTTATTTTTTGTTTTCTTTTTGTCTGTATATTTTGACTATGTTTTAATATATAAAATAAGGAATCGATAATTAAATTGTGTTCTTATTTTAAAATCAACAGATTTTATTTTTAAAATTGAGTGAAAACGGATGGGCATTGGGATTGCATTTGTATTGAGATTGTTTTACTTTTTCTCATTATAAAAATAGACAGACTTATAAATTTAGCTAATCTTATCAAACTATGACTATTTTATGCAGGAAAAACATCAAAACACATTTTTTCTGAGAATCATAGCAGGGATGGCCCTGCATAGTCGTCCTTGAACACTTTGTAGTTTTTTCATCTAGTTCTTTTCAATTTCCGGTTGAGATAGAATGATCTTTATCCGTGATTTAGATTCTAGAAATAGTGATTCGATTAAGATTATTTCTTTCTTTCTTATATTTTCAAAATCGAATCAGTAGCGTAGTGTCTTCATATTTCAGTAACTCTTCGACACATATAATATCTTCAGTTTGTTTTTCGTTTTTAAAATAAAAACTTATTTAAAACTAACAGTACAAAACTCATTTAAATATATTACTGAATCTAAGCAATGAGTTATATTATGTGAACTTGTTCTACGAAATATCGATATTGTTATTAACGATGCTAATAATTGAAGCTCTCGACTGCAGAACATGATAATTAGCACGTCTTTTAAAATGAAAAATAATGTAAAGTTTTTCTGTAAGTTTTATCAGGTTCTTGCACTCAGTGTTGCACCGGATTGCAGAGTAGGCTTATTGAATAGAGTATCATAGCCAAGGGGGGGGGGTGACGATTATAACCAATTGGAGGTTAAATCATTTTTTGTAATGTTAACAGTGTTAGTTTATTGGTACCTCACCCCCGTCTTGTGTTCATTTAGTAAAAAATGCGTCTGGTAATGCATGGGAAGATCAAATTCATGTAATCATAGATTGAGCAGTAACTTTTTAAAGGTCATTATTTAAGTTATAGAGATTAAACACCCACCCCTTTAAAATTTTAATCTTGGTTACTTAACAACCTTATAACTCAATATTGTTTTATATTGAGTTATAATATTATTATTATTAGTAGAGTTAATATTGGAATATTGATCAATTAGACGATTTAGTGTGTTGTCGATTTAATACTTGTGACAAGTATAAATCCTATAGTTGCCAGTGAACATTTCATATTTTGTATGCGTATATAGACTTAGAAATTTAGCACAACCAGTTGATACACGGTTACAAGAATTCAAATGAAAGAAACAGATGAATGATAATTCATAAAATAGTTGATTATACTAATTCTATTGATGTAAATAATATATCTAAACAGACTAAAGTATACTTGCTATAAAATATACTATGCGAGTATACTTGCAATATTTTACAAAATAAGAGACAGTTGTTCTGCAAAAAATACTGAATTAACATTACAATGACACGACTCCATTTAAAAATCTCTCTATTACTGAATGATATATCATTGATTAATCATTGATTGATTTGTGAAACTGTACAACTATCACTAGAAGCGTGATTTAAGAATCATAAAAATGTCAAGCATTTTTTTCAGCAGCTTTCCGTCTTAAACCTCAGTAAAATATAAAAATCAGCAGCTATGGTCTTGTAGCTACTGTAGCAGCTACAAGCAGCTGCTACAGTAGCTTTCTCAGCAACTGCTTTCTTCAGCTTTGTCGAAGTTTCTCTATTTTAGTCAGAGCTGTGTCTCAGGAAGCTCTTTGATGAAAAGCGACATCTAGCGAATGAATACGGAAACCGATTTACGAATGTATACTGGAACAGAGTAAAGTCTGAGACAGTGAAATCGATTTGATGAAATAACTGCATTCTTTATCTCACTTAACTTAACACGGTGGCGACAAGCAATGAGTTGTAGTTTTTTTAACATATTGACAATTTCCTCTTACATTTCAAAGTAATTCACTATAGATTGGCCCTATTGTTGTAATGGTTAGTTTAGAAATGGATGATTTAAAGAATTTTAATCTGACGATTTGATGCTATAGCTGAAATAAATGATATTACAACAGTAGCTAAATAAATTTAGCTAATGCTTCAATATTGTAATATAAAATTGAAGCCAAATGAAGTTAAGCTATTTTAGAGCATTTGTTGTTAACTTAACTAAAGTTTTAACAATAAAATTCAACTCAATTAACTACAGAAAAGTTCTCTCTATCAAACTTAACTTTTTTTTGCATAACTAATTTTTTAAAATGATTTAAATTTAAATTTCTCCCGAGCACAAACTTCATTTTAGTTTAATGACACAATGATGAAGAGAATTTGTGCTGATGTTCTTTTAAACACTCTCTCACTCATTCACTCACTCAAGCAATAAATTGACGAGAATCGCTAGAGATTTATTCAAATCTTTCAGTCTAGACTTGCGTCTAATGAAAAGGAACCAAGAAAGGAACAAACAGAAACGTGAGAGTCCTGAAACATTAAGAAAATCTTACATTACTGGCGACAACAAACTTAACCGAACTAAAAATTATTCTCCAATGAAGCCTCATTAAGTGTTTGCGGTCAATTTTAGTCTGATAGCTTATCCTAAAAGAATATTTTTACTCTCAGTTTAAAATTCTATATTTAATTTCAAATTTCAGCTTTGTGACTTATCCCAAGAAAATATTTTTACTACCAGTACAAAAAAAATTATATTTAATTTTCAAATAGTGCAGATAATTTGTCTTATAAATGTGACAACTGTTTTATCTCGTCACGCCATTGTAAATCGATTATGATTTATGAAGTGTTTTGTCAAATTAATCGATTTTCATTCTGTGATTTATGTACCAAAATAAAAACTAAAATACAAGATACTGTAGTTTATTTAATATACAGCGAGTTTTATCAGAAAACATTGAAATGCTATTTATTGACATGCTAAGGTACCGCGCTTATTAATAAAACTGTATTTTTCAGTCAGTGGTAATGAATACATTCAACACTATGTATATAGGTCGACTTTAAAAGTAAGGAAATTAACAGCTAACTAATTAAACTACTGAAGATATTTTTAATCAAATTTAATCACGCAATTTATTTTGACTGTTATGTAGATGCTTGTGATGTCATTTGTAAATTAATTTCTAATATGACTTTTACTACAAGTATTGTGCATGCTCTTTATTCTCTCTCTGATATAAGCCAAATTTATATGCTATGTTTCTATACATTAAATAAAGAAATATATTTGATTTTTTTTAGTAACAAACTTCCATTCATTGATAAGACTAAAAAGTGAAACATATTGTTATGCGCATGACTTGAACTTTTTTCTTCAAGTTGCGCTGTTTAAAATTACGCGTGTCTATTCAGCTACGTTGAGTCGCGCACTGATTTCTTGATTTGAAATAATAGTAATGAGAGTTTTGACGCAGCTGAGCGCGTGATTAATGAAAGATATCTCTGTGATATATGCTCACTGAACAGATGAGACTTCAGTATACGAGTCAGATGATTTGTATTAGTTTTGAAGAGAATATATGACTGTTTTTTTTTACTGTTTTTTCGCTTTATAATATCATTTTATTACAGTTTGAATTATATTTTACTACTTCAATTATCAATTCCACCTAGTGGCTTTTTTATGGATCAGGTAAAGTTTAAGAATTTAAAGTTTACAAGAAATGTACAATAGGCAAGTACAAAAACTTTTACATAGATTATTTATATGTTAGTTTTATTTGCATTTTGCGATAATAGGACTACTGAGTTAGAGTTATTAATTTGAAACATACAATTCCCAAGTTTGAATCTCGATTCATTGTTAGATAACTTGGTGCACCCTTAACAAGATGCTTAAATTCGAGAGCCATCACAACCTCTGCAATCATGTATTTTATTTTTACGTGTATTACTAAAACTAATAGTTAACTCTACGTAATGAATATAAATAAGTAAAATACTATAATAAATAACATATATTTATATATAATAAATATATTTGTATAGAAAGCATGGTTTATCATTCGAAGCTTATATTAAGCAATATCTTTACTACGCTTATACAGCCGCTGATCGATCGATCGCTGTATCGAAGGCGCTGAAGCAATGTACTAGCAGCAAATCCAGACTGCAGCCCTAGTTGTATCCAACTGTAAACACCGTCTGACGATCAGTACACGAGCCATTCAAAAGATATAGGCCTAAGGTAGTAGATTTTGCCCCATACGAACATTTTTTCTGTAAACGAATCGCTTTTGTAGTGTTGTGACAAAGATATTAAAACGTTTATATCAAGATTGAGATCTTAACACGCAGGTCTCGAAAATAAGGTCTTCAGGCTTAAGTCACAGTAAAAAGATAGTGAAACCTAGACTGCCTTGTCATCAATACCGAAGTGGCTTTTATGACATTTCTAATGATGAGCATATTAGTGTCTCTTACAATAAACAATATTTACGACCTTGTTAAACAATATTTATGATATTTTTAGTCAGGATCTCGATTTAAATTTCTGTATACAATAAGACCTGATATTGTGAGAAATTAAACGCAGCAGTGTAGGATTCATTGCGTTTTTTTTAATACTATTAAAGGTTAATTTCCACTGTAGATCTTTTATCACATTTATTAGCGTTTATTCTCCTTACTTCATTAAATTCTGCATCGTATAGTTAGTCTGCAGCTGTGATGATAAACTTCCAGTTCATAAACATTATTCATTCAAGATTTCTGTGCAACCGTCAAGAGACGACGACGACGACATTGCCAGTACATTTCCACCCAACTGAAAGGAAATGGAACTAAAGGGAAGGGACGAGGGGAAGAAAATAATTACTCGCCCGTATCGGGGAAAAGCAATATTCTCTCTGGACAATATTCTCTCTGGTCTAAGCAGAAATTTCAATAATAATTCTTTGTTCGTGACAGGAAAGTTAATGAATTTGTGCGACATTTATATGCTTCCATATGAATCAAATAAAATGGTAGCAAATGCTGGTTTTGAATATGTCAGTAATAGAATGTAAAAAGAAAAAATAGAAATTGATTTTTAGAAAAGAAAGCAAAAGAATTTTATAATTGAGATCGATAAATAATGTTATAATTGAGATCGTATTTCCTACAGTTAGAATTCGATAAAATGTATATTTTATTTTGGTATTCGCACATTGTAGATAGATAATTGTATATTTTAGATAATCACAAATATTCTTTAGATTAGATAATCGGTATTTTAAAAGAAGTTTTAAAGCATATTAGGAAGAAAGCAATAATAGAAAAAAGCTTTATTTTCTATTAGCGAAGTATCCGACCATGTATAATACTATACTGTAGATTCTGATGTATCACAATGTTGCCACTGGAGTCCCAAACGTTCGAGTTAATGAAGATATGTTTCAACAGAAGGGAATTGAAATCGTTCAATCACCGCAGCTTTCAACGAGTCTTTACACTATAAAGACATTTCAATTTAAAGTCTTTGTTTATTGCAACAATAATCGTAGCCATAAAAATCACAACAATGACTATAGTGTATACTTAAATCTAGAGATTTTAAATTAAAGTGTTCGGTAATTTAAATATTTGTTACTTATAAATGAACGCTGTTAAATGCATTATTTTCTTCCTTTAATTGAAATTAAGGGCCATGCGTTTAAGATTTCAAATAAGTAGAGCACATCTATAAGAATTGCAACATAGGCCAATGGTGCAGCAATAATGTTTTCGGTTTGAGTTGAGCATGTGAATCTATTATAAATAGAAGGGAATTTGATGGATGATTTGTGACTGACAGAAAAAAACGAATAGGAAGCAAAGTCATCAAACAAGAACAGGAAAATTAGACGCCTCAGACGTGACTTGATTGTAATATATATTCTTTAATTCACCAAACAAATGGCAGTTATAAATCATTGACAATAACATTGAACATTGAAAATAACATTAAACTAAATACACTTCTTTAGTAAATATTTGGACGTCTTCTTCATTCCATCTTCAATTCTGAAAATAAACAACTTTAGTGTTGGAAGCGAGGGTTCTATTTCAATCAAATTTTCCGCGATTTGGTTGTTATTGAGGGGGTGGAAAAATATTTTTCACTTAATAATATTGACATTTGTATATTTCGTTTTTATTTTCACTCTGCAGGGATAATCCACTATCTTGTTGTTTATTTGATTCTTTTCTAACAATTTTATTTTAAAACATTGGGTATAAATTAAAAATTATACGCGATATGTCACTAATAGTTTGAATTTAGCTGATATTTATATTAAAGCAAATTATAGGCACATATTATATTTTTTATGTTAAATGATTAGGTGTAACAATTTAAGGATAAAGCATAAAACTTAATATAAAAATTGCTGTCGTATTAAAATTAAGGTAATTTGAGTAGGCTATACGACAAATCATTTTATTTATTTTTTTATATTTTAAAGTAATGTAAGTTAAACCAGAGCGCCATTGAAAAATTAACTAGTCACATAAATCGATATTTGTATTTATTTGTAGTAGGTGAACACTTAAGAAAGACTTGATCTGAAACAAGGACGAGAAACTTGAACAACTGTACTTTGTCGGCATACTTGTAATAACATACAGCACAGTGGTCGCATGTTATTAGCATCACTCTACACACTAATTGTATACCGTAGTCCTATACTTGCGATAGTCACATGTTGTTTTGCAAAACTGTTCGCCCGATGGCGTTACTTATAAGAAATGAGACAGTGGTCAGCTGATTGAAAGGGCGCCAAACGAAACTGTCAGCCGCCAGAGATCAACGTTGACGTAAACAGACGCTATCGCAGCTGTCTCTCTCTCTGTCTCTCTCTCTCTCTCTCTCTCTCTCTCTCTCTCTCTCTGTCTCTCTCTCTCTCCTCCCCTCTCCCTCTCTCTCTCTAGGCATCTTCCCACGCTTGCTAAGTGCCTGTCGCTAATGAAGAAAACGACGCACGTGATTCGTCTTCCCGATTATCGCTCGCATCACCATGGCCACCGTCGACGTTGCCATAGGTACGCAATCGTCACAAGTCGATTCAATATCAGACGCAGACGACTTGTGGGCGCCAGACGCAGACTCTCTCACAGCCAATCACGACGCTTCTTTCATTTCCGTCCCGCCATTTTCGACCAATCATGCTTCACATAACAACACAGACGAGCCAGGCGGACCGCAGCAGCCTGAGGCGCGCGATCAAGCCCATGACATTCACCGCGCCACAGTCGTGCTACTGGGCGCGCACGGGGCGGGAAAAACGTCCCTGGCTAGACAGTTTATTTACAGCGAGTTCGAGAACGAATACAGGCCAACGCGGTCGCGTGGTTTCTATCACGTGTCAGTTGTAGTGAATGAGAGGATATACGAGGTAAGATTATGATTAAGATGATGTCATGTTACTGTATACGATTACGTTACAAAAGATGTCATATATACAAAATAAACAAAAAAAAGATCAACAATTTTCCCAAATGGCAAAAAATAGGTTGTGACAAATAGGGTTAAGATTTGGGCTAAAGAAATAAATATAGTGTTTTATTAGTTCTAAATAGTTTTATAGTTCTTAGGGTTTCATTTTTTGTTGGAGTAAGGTCAGAGTAAATGATTTTTTTATTCTCTTCAGCATATATGAGATATTGTAACTTTTATGCTATCGGGATAAGATCAAATACCGGATGAAATTGTTTAATCTTGCATTTGGATAATTTTAAATAAATGTTTTCAATTATTTTAAATAAATGTTTTCAATTATTTTAAATAAATGTTTTCAATTATAGTATTGAATGAAATTAAACTCCACTTCTGACTAATATTTTAAAACGTTATTTCTGAATCAGGTCAAGCTTGTTGACTGTTCTTCGGTCAGTCGATTTCCGGTCAGTTCTCTACACGAATGGAACGAACAAAGGGGTTGCTGCTTACGTAATGCTTCCGCCTACCTTCTCGTCTATGACGTCACTGATGACGAAAGTTTTCGGTACGTCAGATCGATGCGTGATCAGATCGTAAGATGTCGTGATGTGAGAGACGTACCGATATTCGTCGTGGCCAATAAGCAGGTTGAATTTTTATCATAAATATAACAAAAAATTTATTTATGTATTTATTACTTTACTTAGCTTTTGTAAGTTTTGTTTATTGTAAACAATATAAATATTAAATATATTAAATAAATATCTAAATAAATAAATATTTCTTTAAATTGAGACTTCATTTGTCAAGGCTTACTACAAAACGATAGAGCGTCAGACTAGGAAGGGAGAGGTCCGGGTTAGATCCTTTGAATGTCTACTATATATCACTAACTTGCTACTCCCTTTAGTAAACTGCTTAATTTGAATATGCGTCTCAGAAATTCTTCTAATAACACTGTAATCCAAACATCAAACTTAAATTCTTATAGACGCTTAAATTAAATTCTTATTATTTTTCGAATTATTATAAAATCAGCCAATTTCTAAAAAAATCCATTTTGTCACATTTTTATGTTTTGTTACACTTCAGGACCTAATTGCTCAAACTTTTCAATCTCTTAACCCTAACCCTATAACCTCAGAGAGTTCAAACAGAATAATCAAAACACGAGATACTCTTTCGAATCTAGTTAAGAAGCAGTGGAAATGCGGATACGTGGAATGTTCCACTAAATACAACTGGAGAGTAACGACCGTGTTCCGTGACCTCATGCGGGCGGTGGATCATGCGGACCACAACGCGCATGCGCACAGAGCCGCGGCGCATCGCGTCCAAAACGCGCTGCGCATAGAACGTTGCGTCATTTTATGACGTAAGCGAAATAAGACGTTTTAAAGTGACGTCATTGTTAGGCAATATTTATTATTCGGACAATAGCGTGAGAGAGAATGTTGAGTGGAGAATAATTTTGTTAAATTTTGCATTCATTTTAATTGACTAGTTTATATTATGTAACTTATACTAATAATAATGGTAATAATAAGATTTCTTAGATATTACAATTTTATTGCAAAACATTTAATACTCAAATTGCAATAATATGCTATTTTTTAAATAAAGTGATTGTTATATGATTACACCATATATATGCCTACCTATATTTATACATTTAATAACATTATCTTCTTAGATTTTTTTGAATGTGTTTTCAATGATTAATTGTAGCTGTAACATTTATTAATTGAATCTTAAAAAGGTATTTACAACTTTACATTACTTATAATACAGCCTTAAAATGTTATGAAAACTATAGTTTTTACAGACATAAAACAAATCAAAAGATTTTTATACTCGATGTCGTGTTTTCCGTAACTGTCCCTGAAAAGAGTAGCTCACCCTGAGGGGCGACAAGGGGACTAAAGGCCCCTCCCAGGGAAATTAAAAACTTATGATTTTTTGGATTCAACATTTGTAGTCCGAGAAACTGTATATTACTAGAAAAATTAACAAAAATATATAGAGAAGTGATAAAAGCGCCGGATTCGAAATCGTTAGGTCCAGCTTCGAATCTCGGATAGCTCACTATTTCTCTAACTAGCTGCACCCTTTAGTAAGACGCTTAAATTGATTGCTACGTCTTTGACATCGTTCATATAATACGGTAATCCAGACGTTAAACCTAACCTAACAAAGCTAGATATTATCATAAATTTATATATGTAAACTGTTATTTAAAAAAACAAAAATTTCAAAAAGTATGCAGCTCATGCTGAAGTATTGCAAACTATAATAAAAATATTTATTCAGAGTTATTCTATAGATGGCGCAGTCGTAGGAAAATTCTTGAAAAACGCAGAAATATCAAACAAATGTAATTTAGTATTGTGCTATCTCGAATAACATCAACGTTGAAATAGGTCGCTAGTAATCACATATATTTCTTATGAAAAAATATATAAATACTTCCCCGACAAATCGATCTCGCATACATTCATCCGACAAATCGACCCCCGACAAATCATTTAATAACTCTAAACTTAACCCTGACCCTAACTCTAACCCAAGACCAAAACCCAAATCCAGTTCAATTCCAGTTATTGTTACTTTGAAACTTTGATAAATCAGGCCTGCATTTCAGATCTGTATACATGCATATAATATTATGTATTTATTTGCTGGCTGGATCAACAGCAGTGGCGTAGGGGTAAGGAGGGATGCTGTGGGGACTATAGCCCCCCGATCATTAAATGCAAACAATGTGTTTTGGATATATGTTAAAGTGCGAGTTTAACGTCTATACCTCCAGAAAAAGTCAGTAATTGTCACATTGAGGTATAATACCTATATGTGACAATTTAATAACTGCTTTTTTGCGTTGAATAGGACTGCACAAACGCCAAGGTAAAGTGAAACACTTGTAATCGAAGCAAAACGGAGACGAAAAAGCTAAAAAAATGAGTCATAACTAAAAAAAGATCATTACTTAAACTTTTAGATGACCCTTGGACAATTTCTGGCTTCACCACTGTTCAACAGATCACAGACTTTGAGAGTCTGTGTTTTACCTGGATTTTGTCAGTGATCTAAATGCATAGTCCATTTGATCTGCTATTTGAAAAAATAATACATTTGAATCTCATTATGCTCACAACAATACGTCAGCAATCACCGAGCAAATGCTGACTGCAAGAAATCGATACACAAAAAATGACTTCTAGAAACATCATCAGACTTAGTGAACTTTTACGAATCATATGCACATTGCACAACCAGACGCTAAACTGTTAAAACAGTACATCGTATAATGAATATACATAGAACAGTACATCGTATAACGGAACAAGAACACAGTACATCGTATAACGAATGAATTCTTCATTCGGTATTATGTAAAAAATATCTTCCCAGTATTATAAGTTGTAAACCGGTGTAGCTATATCATTAGATGTCATGAAATATAGATTCCTGCTCTTCGATTAATGATAGGAAGATATCGTATTGATAAGTTTGATTTCTTTAATTATTTCAAGATATCGAAATTACTGCCGGTATGTAAAGTTATTATTTATGAAATTGCTGACCTTTAGATTATTACTTCATATGGATTGTCGTATAAGTTAAGATTTCATGTAGAGAAGATTTTATAAAGGTAAGAAACATCGCGATATGTACAGTAAATTTCAATAATTATATACAATGTATGTAGAAACACCTATTGCTGGATTCCTCAGATGACTTAACTTTACAGAATTTGTGACATAACTGAGTTTAGAATAAAAAATGTCTTCTATTATCTGTATATACAATATGAAACCAATCTCAATATTCTTATATGTTACCAACGTTTCTGCAAATTATATATTTATTTCAACGAAAATTGAGATTTGTGAACATAAATTTATAATTCTCTGGATAACTAATAGGAAATAAGATCGCTGATCCTATAATACGACTTCTAATCATCACATATGGCCTCATTTGCATCTTCATCAAACTGCAAGTCTCTCTCTCCCGATCATTTATCGGCCAGAATGAGATCTAAATACGACTCTATCCTTTCTGAATGTCACGTCTTCGCCCAAGAAGTCTCCGTGATCGGAGTCCGCCCTGCCATGGATCCCAAACGAGGCTGGACCCGAAGGACCCTCTGGTGGAGTTTCATTGCCATGGGTATGGGGTTGGCGGTTTATCAGATACAGGAAAGATTGAGGTACTACGCTTCATTTCCTGCCTCAACTGAATTTACTGTGCAACCAGCGAGTGAGATAAGGTTTCCACAAACGACTATTTGCAATGAGAATTCTGTACAGAAAACAATTGCTGCAGATCTAAGTAAGAACTATATGTATAGGCCTACATAGAAATATAAAATATTATATTTGTAAAGTTCAGTTCAGCTGTAGAAAATTCTCTTAGACTTAACGTGTAATTCGTTTCTTTTCGTTTATATTTTCAGTTTTTAGATAGAGTTTTGTTTTTATTATCAACAAGCCATTAAGGCACTTATTTATTTATGTGAAATAAATATTTACTTTGTAAATAGCATTGCAGCATGGCGTGGATCACTAACGCGGTTTCCTCTTTATTTATATGCAAATAAAATTATTTATCATGATTCACTTGTTATTTAACAGTGTCTGGGTAAATTATAATTTGACAAGAATTATATATTGATTAAAGTTAGATATTTATCAATATATATGAAGAAGTGCGATATAGTAATTCATTTTCTTGCTATTATAAAAATAATAGTCTATTTATTTGATATTTTATAATATTTTAGATTTGAGTATAGTACTCTCGCAAATGTATTCCGTAATACCATCGAACGTGAGAGATGGAATGGGTATAAAACCAGATCTTTCAGTTTTGATAAATAAAAACTACACACAGCGAGAATGGGATCAACTTCGCTGGCATTTCGCTCAGCCTCTGGATGTTGCAGTACCATTTAATGTAATGTTGAAATTGCTACTTAATAAATTAAATTGATTTAAATATCAAATACATAAGAACATATAAAATATCGAAAGTAAAATAGTAGAAATACAAAATTTACTTCTTGTGATGAAAAATTTAACTTTTTCTGTTTAGATACTGTTGATAATTTTGTTTATCAGTTGATAATTTATTTGTTGATATTTGTTGATAAATTTTGTTACTTTTGTTACGCAGTTAACTTTTAATTCACAACATTTAACTACTGATAGTCTCAAGCAGATTACTACTGATATGGGAATTTGCTTTACATTCAACGCAGGTCAGACTAATTCATTTTAAGAGCAACATTATGCATTTTTGTGGTTTATCGTTTATTTATTTATTTAAATGAATTATTTTACTGACAACTCCTCGTTGAATTGGTTAGATTTTTATAAGATTTAATTTAATTTTTGTCTTTTTTATTAGTAAATATAATACTTGATGGATCGAATATTCGATATGTTTGTTACTTGAGACTTTTAGTTACTAAAAACTTATAAAATAAATCATCTGTCCATAAAATATATTCATATTAATCCATAAAGCGTATACAATTTTGTCTTCCCAGTTCATTCTCGATTATGTTTTAAAACCTGAAAGGCTGAAACATTAAAAATAATGTCCTAATTATCAAATCTAAATTTGCTTATTCTAATTAAATAGACCATTAAATAATTAAATAGATATTTGACGAGCTTTTTTCTGATATTAGACGGATATAATTTTACAACGAAATATGCTGGTGCAGCATTCGGTCTTTCTATGATATTATACACTGGACAGCAACAATACCTCGTGGCTAATTCAGTAGCTGCTGGATTTAGAGTCTGTACTATATTTTCATTTATTTGAAATAAAGAAATTTTCAATCTCAAACTGATAAAAAGTGTTATTTTAAAACTTGATGGTTTGGTATAACATATTGGATTATTTAACAATTTATCAATCATATTTTGTATTAATGCTTAACAACAATACAAAAAATTAAGATTAATGACAGTGTCTCGTAACAGGTTGGAGGGGGGTTACTTGGGACAATTATTCCTCTCCTCTGATTTAGATAAGATCTATGATATTAAATTTGAAGATAGTGAAAATTTAATATACAACCATAAAGAAATAACAACAAGACAAAATCAAATAATGATGAATGAGAAAAGAAGAAATAAGCCAAAGGTAGACAGAATGAGACAACGAAATGGATAGTTGTTTGAGTGTAATTGATGTATAAAATTAAATTATAAGAAGGTTGTGCTAATATGTTAAATACTTTCAGCTTCTGATTCACGATAAAGACGAACAACCTCTGATGTTACAAAAAGGATTTCTTGTTTCACCAGGAGTCTTTGCTTCTGTTGGCTGTCAACTTCTCAATGTAAAAATTCTCACTCACTATTATCGTTATCTGTATAATAATATCAAATCGTTTTTTAATATTCAATTTTATGTTAAATTTAAAATGATGTACTGTTTTTTGCATACAAATGTACTACGGTATGTTTAATTATATGTTATGACATTAAATGGCAAAATCAATTGATTTGATTGATTTAATTTGACTTATTTTTTTAATCCTTTGTCTTTTTCAAATTAAGAGTGTTTCAATAGAAAATTAAAACTGAAATTTATTAGTTTGAAATATTGTAGATTTCAGAAATTGGTCCCCCGTACAGTGATTGTTATATGAATTCGGATTATCGCAGAAGCAACTGTCAAACGGAATGTATTCGAGATTACATTCAGAATACATGCGGATGCAAGTTCACTTATATGCCTGGTATGATTACTGTTGCAAAAAACAATAGCTATTTTATTTGTCATTTAAGTAAAGTATGAGTTTTGTACTTTTCCGTCACGATAGCAATAGCAATAAATTTTGTACATGACAAGTACAACTCGGGTATGAATTGAATAAATTAATTTTACAGACAAAAGGAGTCACAAGATCAAAATTATCAGAAAACTTAAATGTGTGTCGAGTGATGTTTTAATCTCTCATTTAAATGAAGTTAGATTTAAATTTATGAATAAGTGATGTTTTTGGTAAATGATTAAAATTATTATGATAATATTTTAATAAGGATGTAATATACAAATAGAGATATGTAAAAAATGGTGTTCAAACTTTGTAAAGTTTAGTGCCTCGTAACAGGTTGTAAACTTAGTGCCTCGTAACAGGCTACTTTAATTAGTTTTCAAATTGGAATAATAACTAGTTCAAATAGTAATAAGTTTCTATTGAAGTCATATTATATGTTAAAATAGCTTATATTTATATATGCATAAAAATGAAAAGAAAACAAAGTCAGTTAGTTTACACTAATTTTAAATACTACTGTACTCATTTAGCCGAAGCTGAAAAACTAATTATTAGCTTAGTTGACACAATAGTAGGCCTAGATTTAAAATTATTGCTCTAACTTCTAACAAGTTTTGCGAAATATTACTAAATATATAATCCTTAAATATTTTATTTCAACAATAAGTACTGATTATTCGATTATTATAAGTATATATTTTAATTATTTAACGGAGATTGATTAAAATAAATAGGGCCCAGGCCTACCTTTAATTGATAATATTTTTGAATTTACTGCGCGTGTATTTGATTAATGAAGCTAAGCATTTCGCTTAAATTATCAATGAAACCTGATTATCTATATCTAATATAATGCTCGGCTTGGTAATAAATTATCGGCAGGATTTCATGTTGCATTATTTTAAGCATACACGATGAATTACATACTTAGCTAATATATATGACATTGATGTTTTTAAATCAGTTATTATAAGCAATAAATATAACACATAAACAGTAATTTAAATATAAAAAAATCATTTTACAATGTTTATTTTCGTTGATGTCATTAGCAATTTGATGCGGTTTCAAAATGATTATTAGATGAATCGACCCAACTTGCATGCAATAAATTCAGTTTTTCGAGATCGTAGGCCTAAATTTCAAACAATGCATTTATAATTAAATAATATTAATATTATACTATGCAACGCAACATAACAATTCAATAAATGTCATCGTTTATAAAAACTAACTTTATTTATAATAACTTTAGAAAATAATGACAGTTTAAATATTGTTAATAACAGTATTATTAGACTTACAATAATCATTTTCTTAAAATCTGTAAAAAAAATACCATTGCAAAATGTACTGCGGAAATAATAGCAGTAATTATATTAACAATACGAAAACAATCAATAGATTAACAATTAAAGACAATTCTACAATTCCGAAGTATTGTATTTAACGACTTTGAACTCTTTTCAGATAGCTGTATTGATCTGCAAAGTTTTTTGAATACCAAATTGCAAAAGCCAAATCAAAAAATACAATTTTTGTGATTTGTTGACTGTATTTACATTACATCATTGATCGCCACAGAGATCAGTTTTATTTAATCCTCTATTCATCCGACTAAGGTTGATAAATAAATTTTGGCTTCGAATGCTTTTCGTTTAAAAAGTTATCTGACACTATTATCATCCAAAATAATAATCATTCCTGGAATAAAACAACAGACTGATTTATTATTGAAAGAACTTATGGAAATGATTACTTTCCTTTTTTATCTAGTAACATTATAAAATTCTGATCGAAGTTTACATTGATCGAACAAAAGAATAAATAAATGTTTGTATTCCTTTTATTCTTTTTTGAGTCAATACAAGCACAGCAAATGATTAGCGAGCAACCATTGCACTGTCAGAATTTAGTAGGTTTTTCGAAGGAGCTGATTGTACGTTTTTTTCGTAAAAATACAGTGCAACACAAAAATACAGTACAGTGCTTTCCTATTTGAATTAAATCTCAAAGTTAGCTCATAGAGCTTAGCTTATTAAGAACTATACTGAGATTGGTGAAGAGCATCGTTTAATCGAGGAATTATTACTTTGTATCCAAATAATAAAATATAAAGTACATTGCAAATAACAGAATTTTAAAAACATATATTGTTGAATTGTTTTTACTAAAGTCACTGACTGTGTATTTAATTATTTCAATTTTCTTTTTAGTACTAGCTACTAGATTGCGTAATCTTCGAAACCTAATTCAAAATCTTCCGTTTTTTTAGTTATTTTCAATTTTTTCACTACTCTAGGCACGAGTCGCAACTGTACCTATGTCGAAGAATACAAATGCGCGTCCCCCGCCTTCAACGCTTACATCAGTTCATCTCAAGGCTTAGAAACATGCGGTTGTCCTAGAGAATGTCACAGTCAGTCTTACCAATACTCCATCTCTCAATCTATTTTTTCCGAATATTTCAAAAATACCATAGTTTCAAATTTTGCCGAAGTTTCCGCAAAAGAATTAGTTGAAAACTATGTAGCCATTCAGATATTTTTCTCCTCGTTAATGTATATAGACGTTTCGATGACAGCGTCTTACAGTTTTATGGCTTTATTGAGCGACGTGGGCGGAGCATTGGGATTGATGCTCGGGGCTACTGTTTTTACTTTTTTCGAGATTGCAGAGTTTTGCTACCAGTTGTGTTCGAAGTCAGTTTGTGGAGAAAATAAGAATAAACTCTCGGATGAGAGAAGGATTCAAGCGCGTGAAATACATTTTAGAAATAATGAAACTATGTATTCTGGCTGATAAGAAATATTTGTATGTAAATCTTTTTGAAATGATCTTGTTTCAAATATACATTCATAGGTTGTAGAAAGACAATTCCGGTAGATCATTAACTAAATCCAAATAAAATAAAGATGTGATCTCTGAAAGGTTTCATTGACATTTGGTACGTGTAAATGCAAAACATAATCCTCAAATGATTGTGTAGAGATTTGGTACGTGTGAACGGAAAACATGCTTCCAAAATCGTTTTTATTTATTTGATTAATAAAATATTTGAATCTCATTATGCACACAACAGTAGCCAACAATCACTGAGTCAACGCTCACACTGAAAAATCGATACGCACAAAAACGACTGTCAGAAACATCATCAGACTTGATGATCTATTAAGAAATCATATGCACACCCAGAGGTTTTAAGCTTTAGCCGTTAAAATAATATAATGACATGCTTCATTTATTATTCTTAATTTTCTATACCGGTATTATAGTTATGCCATTATATCATGCAATCTAGCTTGTTTCGCTTCAATTAATGATAAATATTGATCAGTTCGATTCCTTGAGTTATTGTAAGAAACAGACATTATTAATAAAAGTTATTAGTTCTGAAATGGTTTACTTTAGATGATTGTTTTAAATGAGTTGTCGAGCAAGTTAAAATTGAATATAGATTGAAATTTTATAACGGTAAAAGTCCCGTAGCATGTGTACAGTAAATTTGAATAGCTATTTAGAAACAATTGATTTAATCTCCTGATTCCTTATTTACATAATTTAGTATATATAGGCCTACTAAAAGGCCGAGCTATTATAGCTTCGTGAAAAATGTACTTGCGAATTTGATGTTGCCTATTATTTTTTTGTTCTATTTAATTTAATTTTAAATTTTTTAATTTACGTGGCAGGTTCTTATAGACGGAATTACTTAGTCTATAGACTTTTCGTGATTTCATGAAAATTGCAATTATAGGATAACAATCTAAAGGAGACTGAATTAAAACTTTATTTACTATATAGGTGTATCCGTTTAGATCAAATTTTATAAATCTACTTATCTGCTGACATGAGAAAATTTGTAGCTCATTTTATTGGTGGAACTCAACCTTCAGATTTTGTGACAGACTAACTGAATTTGGAATATTTAAAAATATAAGAATCAATCTTAATATTCTTACATTTTATCAACGTTTCTTCAAATTATATTTTCATTTTCAAGGAAAACTTAAATTTATTACTTTGACTAACGCATTTCGTGATTCATGATCATTAATTGTCGAATTTTTGTTATAAAATCTGTAATTATTTTGTCAAACAATGTGAATTATTATCACTAATTCAAAAATAATGACCACATATGGCCTCATTTACATCTGAATCAAACTGCAAGATTCTCACCCAATATGAGAACTAAATACGAATACATCCTTTCTGAATGTCAAGTCTTCGCCCAAGAAGTCTCCGTGATCGGAGTCCGCCCTGCCATGGATCCGAAGGACCATCTGGTGGAGTTTCATCGCCATGGGTATGGGATTGGCGATCTATCAGATACAGGAAAGATTGAGGTATTACTCTTCCTATCCGGCATCAACTGAGTTTGCTTTGCAACCAGCGACTGAGTTAAGGTTTCCACAGACGACAATTTGCAATGAGAATTCTGTGCAGAGGACAGACGCTGAAGATCTAAGTAAGAATTACCTATGCATGTGAATATAAAATATTATATATGTACAGTTCAATTTAGCTGTAAATTTTTGGCTTAACGTTTATAATTCGTTTCGTTTAGTTCATATTTTCAGTTTTTGGCTTGAATTTACTGCTGTAGTTTTTATGAGCAACGAACAAGGGCACATCTTTATTTATGTCAGATAAATATTGTCGTTGTAAATAGCATTGCTGGCGTGGATCACTAACGCGGTTTACTGGTTATTTATCTATAAATAAAATTATTTATATTTCGTTACTCGTTATAGTCAGCGTCTATAGATTTTAATTATTTAATAAGAACTATTTATTAATTAAAGTTCAACATTTACCAATATAAGTAAATTGCTGCCAAATAGTATTTCATTTTCTTATTATCAACAAAAATAATATTTGTATTTGTTTTGTATTGTATCATATTTTAGATTTGAGTGTAGTACTCTCTCAGATGTATTCGGTAATACCATCGAACGTGAGAGATGGATTGAATATAAAACCAGATCTTTCAGTTTTGATAAATAAAAACTACACACAGCGAGAATGGGACGATATTCGCTGGCGTTTCGCTCAGCCACTGGATGTTGCAGTACCATTTAATGTAATGTTTAAATTGATACTTAAATTTCAGCGTAAAATATTTGTAGACGACAGAAAAAAATAGAAATACAAAAATATACTTTACTTGTTGTGATGAAAAATAGAAATTTTGTTGTTTGAAACTTTAGATGATATCGTGATGTTTTTGATAATTATGTACTGTTTTTGCTGTTTGCAGTTTACTTTTAATTCGCAACATTTAACTATTGGAAGTCTCAAGCAAATAGCTACTGATATGGGAATTTGTTTTACATTCAATGCAGGTCAGTCAATTTATAGTTTTACGAGCAACATTCTGCATTTTGTAATATATCAGTAACTTATTTATTAAAGCGAATCATTTCATTGACAATCCATCGTTTAATTAGCAATATTTTCGTTAGATTTAGTCTAATATTTGTCGCTTTTATTATTAAATGTTTTATTACATCCATTTAGAGAAGATTTAACTTCTGCGAGTCTAATTGTAAATATTCGAATCATCAGACTAGTTTGATGATGAATCGGATAATAGGATAGACAGCTTGTCTAATTAACTTATACATTTTACTGGAGATAATAATATCTCTATAAATATTTCCTAATTATGCATAAAATATACAAACTTTTGTCTTTCCAATTTCATCTCGATTTAAAAAACTGCAGTTACGCTTGTAATTTAAAAAATTTAAAAATATTACAATAATTATTTAATCTAAATTAATAAATCGAATAAATCATTAAATAATAAAAATAAGATATTTTACAAGCTGTTGTCTGATATATTGTAGTCGGTTATAATTTTACTACAAAATATTCTGGTGCAGCATTCGGCCTTTCTATGATATTATACGCTGGACAACAACAATACCTCGTGGCGAATTCAGTTGCTGCTGGATTTAGAGTTTGTACTTATCGTTTATTTATTTGAAGTAAAGAGAGTTTCACTATTAAACGAACAAAAAGTATTATTTTTAAATGTCGTGGTTTGGCATAACATATTTGAATACTTTATAATTTACACATCAGGCACCATATTAAATTAAATTAGGCCCAATAATAATATTAAAGCTAATTACAGTCAATGTGTTTACGATTAATGACAGTGGACTGATAACCGGGGATGGAGGGCGGTGACCCCCTCTGATTTAGCTAAGATTTCATTTTAGATATTTAGATTTGAATATAGTGATAATAAATTATTAAATAAGAAAAAACAGTAACAAAACAAAGTCAAAGAATGATAAATAAGAAGATAAGCAAATATTGATGCAAAATGTATCAATAATTAAATTAAATTTTCAATTTAATTAAATTTTCAATTTAATTTAGGGCAAACAGAACTCGTGAAAAAATAAAATGGATTGAGTGTAATTGATACATAAAAATTCCATTTAGAGTCTTATAAGAAGGCTGTACTAATATGCTAAATACTTTCAGCTGCTGATTCACGACAAAGATGAGCAACCTCTCATGTTACAAAAAGGATTTCTTGTGTCACCAGGAGTCTTTGCATCTGTTGGCTGTCAACTTCTCAATGTAGATAATTTTTCTTCATTATTATTTCATTATCTCTTTAATTTTAAAAATAAATGTTTAATAGTAAGTTTTTTTTATTTTGGCATAAGTTATGCATAAAAATATGTTACGTTATGTTTAACTATATATTATGAAATAAAGGAATTTTCATCTTACAGTTAATTTAAATAAGAATTGGTTTGAATTTGCAGATTTCAGAAATTGGTCCCCCCGTACAGTGATTGTTATATGAATTCCGATTATCGCAGAAGCAACTGTCAAACGGAATGTATTCGGGAATACATTCAGAATACATGTGGATGCAAGTTCACTTATATGCCAGGTATGATTTATGTTGTAAAGAAAACAATATTTATTTCTTGAGTTAAAATGAGATTCGCAACCTCGGTCAAGTTAGCGATAGAATTTAATTTTTATACATGACAAATATAACTCGAGTGCTGGTAGAGTAATGATAGTAAACATATTAACTAACACAAGGTACTAAATTGCTTAATAAATCTTCGTTTTCTAGTTTTTTGCTATTATGTGCTTGCAACACTCTAGGCACGAGTCGCAACTGTACCTATGTCGAAGAATACAAATGCGCGTCCCCCGCCTTCAAAGCTTACATCAGTTCAACTCAAGGCTTAGAATCATGCGGTTGTCCCAGAGAATGCCATAGTCAGTCCTATCAGTACTCAATCTCTGAATCTGTTTTTTCTGATTACTTCAAAAAGACTATAGCTGCAAATTTTCCCAATGTTTCCAAAAAAGAACTGATTGAAAACTATGTATCCATACAGATTTTTTTCTCCTCGTTAATGTATATAGACGTTTCGATGACAGCGTCTTACAGTTTTATGGCTTTATTGAGCGACGTGGGCGGAGCATTGGGATTGATGCTCGGGACTACTCTTATTACTATTTTCGAGATTGCCGACTTTTGCTACCAGCTGTGTTCCGAATCAGTTTCTGGCGAAAATAAGAATAAACTCTCGGATGAGAGAAGGATTCAAGCGGGTGAAATACATTTTAGAAATGCTGATGCTATGTATTCTGGCTGATAAGAAATCTTTTTATCTAAATCTTTTAAATTGATTTTGTATTAGATAGACAGGCATAGGTTGTAGAAGAAATTTTAGTGACATTACTATCGAAGTACAACGAACACTGTCGAACAGAAATTTTATTTGTATTTTGTAGCTTGTATAGGATTAAAAACTGGGTACGTTTAAGGTTCTTACAATTACAAATAATTTGTGTCAGTTTTTGTTCAAAAGCAAAGTATATGTTAATAAAATATGTTTATCTTTTGCAATTATTTCAACACAACACGACACTAATAAATATTGATAAAGTAAATATAAACAAACAAAAACTGACGATTTTTTATTCGTTAAAACCGAATGCAAATCACACCATTTTCGCTAAATTTAAAAATATAACAACATCCAAGCAATAGTTATGTTCACAATGTTTAAATGGGAGTTTGCGTCTATTTTTTTACGATAAATTATTACCCTTATTCGTAGACCGTATTATCTAACAAAACATAATATCAGCAATAATTAACATTTAATTACTCTCGGATCAATGGTTATAATTATCGATATCGCTCTGCGACCAATTGTTGTCGAAAATAAATTACTACGGTTTCCAAAGACCGTGACAGTCTCTGTATATTCTAATGGAAAACGTTAAACATTATTGTATGACTAATTATGATAATTATGCAATAAAGGGAGCGCACGTAACGGCGCGTCTAATACGGGCGACAGACAAATAAGGGCGACACTCAAATGGAGACTAGAATATTGCACTTGTTATATATGTAAAGTTTAAAAAAAGTAATATAGTGACAAATACACATTAAAACGATGTTTAATAGAAAAATTGTAAAGGTGGCCTACTCAATGTGTATACAAGTAAAGCTCAACGAAATTTCATTTGAGAAAAATCATTTTATTAAACAATACAAATACAGTTCAATTATATTGAAAAGAAAGTCATTTAATTAAGCAGTATATATAAGTGGTGTAGCCAATGGGCAACATAGCCCTTTTGCTCGCGTCCTTATTGATGGATATCCTAAATAAGCAATATATTCCCATTGGAATATAATAATGATTCACGGCAACATATCATTCAATATTTATGTCATAATGCATCTAGCTTCTAAAATGCTTATTGAATGCCGATATCAATTTTCAGCTGTAATTTATCGATTCAACAAACAATTCATATAGTTCAACTGCCTTCCATTCATTCATTATTCTTTTACATATATAGTTCCGAAGTCTAGTTGTTACTCTATGTCGTCCATTTATGCTTTTTAAGTAATTCTTATTTAAATTCTGTCTAAAATAGGCCTAATATTATAATTTGTGATTAATATTTTTATATTAATAGCACTTTCATTAAATATTACATTTGAGAATACCTGTTTTAATTAAAATTAATTCAAAATTAAAGAATTATAAGTAATAGACTAATTAAAGTTACCACGAAAAGTTCTCTTAAGATAAAAACAAATCGTAAAATAATCGTAGATCATATTCTGTAGCGAGCTTAATTCTATTTAATTTTTGTCTCAAATTGATACTTTTAATGAACAAAATTCTTAAAGTGACGACTGTTTACTAGTGTTTTTAACTTACAACAAAACTCAAAGTGTAGACCATGACATTATTTAAATAAAATCAATTATAACTAAATATGGCCTACCACTCTTTTAATTTCTCTCAATCCACTTTAAATAAGCATTATTGTGTCTAACTTTTTTGTATGCTACCAATATTTTGTACTATCTAATCATAAGTTATATCTAAGAACAAAATGAATCGTAATGAATTTATCCTGGAACAGTTGCATCTGTTCGCCGAGGAGGTCTCCGTGATAGGGGTCCGTCCTGCCATGGACCCTGCAAGGGGTTGGACCAGGAGAATCATCTGGTGGTTACTAATAGCCGGGTCATTAGGATTAGCTATCTATCAAATACAAGATCGAATTCAGTTTTACGCAGGATTCCCTTCGTCTACTGATTTCAGTATCGTTTCAGCCACTGAGATTCGATTTCCTCAGACGACTATTTGTAATGAGAATATATATTGGAAGAATCAAGCTGATAAACTGAGTAAGATGATGTGTTTTAAGTGAATAAAGTTACAATAAAAATCACAAGGTCAAATATTGCTTATTCTTATAATTGAGGTAATAGGCCAGTTAATTGATGATAATTAGCGATTTTTCGTAAACGCACCTTTACCTATAGTTTAAACTTTTAAAAGTATTATTTTTAAAGTTTATTTCTTTTTTAATTTTATCTCATACTTTTATCTATACTTCGATAATATAATATCTATTTATAGTATTTGTTGTACTGTATGCAACATTATCACTATTATGAAAGATAATAAAATGTTTACTATCTAACAATTAAGTACCCAATAACAAAATTTAATTAAGTGACTTATATAAATATAGCTCAATTTTCTATTCTATTTACTCCATAAATTCATATATATACTATGGATAGTCTGCCAGGCCAGTTTCTTATAGGCCTCTTCTAACATCGTAGGTTATTAGCGAAAGTTTCTCTAAGCTGAAGCTAATTAAAACAAAGTCTGGAAATTCAGCCAGTCTCTAGAACAGCTGGAAGCTTTTAAGCTGATGTTTCTAGCTTTACGATATACTCTTGAAGTTTGAACAGGATAAAATCCTAGACATTATTATTCAGTTCTACTGTATGTGAACTATTTATTTAATTTCTTTTTCTAACTTGTTTGCATAACTTGTTTGTTTGATTGCTACACCATGTCTGTGAATTAAAAGTTACATATATTATGTCAAGCAATAGGTACTATCTTATGGCTACTTCTGTTTAATGAATGATTATATTTTTACAAGAATTCAATTCAATTTTATCCCAAAACTTACCCAATCACCGATACGTTATATTTCTCTCCCAAACCCTTCACTGGTCGTGTCTCTAGGCCACTGATGAATTTATAGGAATGGGGGGGGGGGGAGCAATTCTCCTTTTCTACAATTTAAGAATTTATTGCAACTGTTTCAATCAAATTATAAATAATTTACTTGCAATGTCACCAAAACCTTTTAATGACGTAAAATAATTGAAAACATTATTTAAACAATATTTTCTTCCATAAAACACATTTTTGTTTCTTTTTCTTCAAAAAAATATTTTCTATTATTTTTCTTGTAGATTTCAGCGCAGTGTTGACTCAAATGTATCCAGTGTTTACCACTGATCCTCATTATTATGACAAAATGGTTGATATTTCTGCATTACAGAGAATTAACTATACTCAGAAACAATGGGATGAAATCAGAATGAATCTTTCTCAGCCTCTCGACAACGCTGTGCCGTTTAGTGTATATAATTACGATTAAAACTGTATAAAAACAGTGCAGTTGATTTAGTTTTAATGGAATACAGTTGCTAAGATCTCAAATTCTTTTTGCTCTTAGTCGTACGCGTCTATATTATATTGTATTTTTGTGAGCGTATTATTTTGGGGTTTGAATTGATTCGTATGAATTTGTACACAAGGGCCATATATTGAACAAAACCAAAAGAATAATTTATCTGCGCTTGTTTTTTGCTGTAAAATTCTAACTATTATAATATTGTTATTTTTTACTTTTGTGTTTTTTGTAATTTTACAGTTCACATTTAATTCCGTATCACTGGATACATCTTTTTTGACTCCAATATCGACAGATATGGGAATATGTTTTGCATTCAATGCTAGTAAGTTTCTTTGATTTTATATAATATATTTGTTTAAAGTATTATTTTATGTATTTGAATATATATTTAAATATATTTGTTTAAAGTATTGTTTAATGTATTTGAATA
>JAQIXG010000637.1:0-29407 GCA_034700105.1 Oconnorella tubifera
TGAATCAATCCTGTTTAGTGTTGCATATTTTTAGATATAGAAGACAAAGATTATGTATATTTTTGTGCATGGTATATAGCATATTAGACCTCGATTGAATTATATTTACTATTGTATTTGGATGCTTCTCTACATTTATTATATTGAGTATGCGTAAAGTTTTGTGCTGATGTAATTACACTTAGAAATAAAATAAAAATTTACTGTTTGAATTTGTTGTTGCAATTTGTATAATTTTTGATGTATTTTTTCATAAATTGTAATATGACGAAAGACTTGAAATAATTTAAAGAAATTAGAACAAACGATAATAACATTATTTGAATCTTTGTGAAATCATTATGAAAATCTTTGAAATTTTCAAGATTAACTATTTTAAAAGAGATGTAGCGTATCTTGACTAAAGTATTTTCTTTTATTCGATGTATCAATAGTATTTACTCTCGACAGAATTGTTACATTATGTTACATTCAAAATACCCTAGGAGTATTCAAAAATATTCCATATTATTACATTCTGATTTTTATTTATATTTGGAAGTAGCTTGGAAAAAAGATTTTTAATCACCCTTCTGCTCCTTCCTTGCTACTCCCCCCTCCCCTCAATCTCAAAATATTTTCAAACCCCTCTAGTTTTTAACTTCATAGAATTTAAGAAAAAATGTGCCTTAAGTTTTAAGCACTGAAAAACTTGAGCAAAATATTGCATTTTGCAAATTATGTAAAGCCTACCTCTTATAGGAGATCTTGTTTCTCTGGTAGTAACCTTCATTGTTGTTGTTCTTGCAGTTGATTCAGTGGCTTTATTAAATATAACAAATAAAACTTTACTATTCATCTTGTTATCATAGGTATTATTATTTCTTAAAACCATAGCTATTATATCTTAAAAAGTTCTGAATACGAAATTTGAAAATTATAATTTGTTTATAAATGAATTATCGGCAGTTAAGAGCAAAATGTATTTTCAAACAATAATCAATAACGTATACACTGACATTAGTATCGGTTACTATCAGCAATAATTACACAAAACAATTTCAAGAAATAAACAGTCGATTATTAATCAGTTAATTCAAAGCTGTTATTTCAATGCAATGTTATATTGCACAAACAGTCTCGCCTTTCTTATCGTTTTATACATAATACGGAAATATATTAAATACTGGGTAATTTCAATAGACTTTTTCAAGTAAGGCTATCATTGAAAGAATAAAAATAATCTTTCTTTCCAATCTAATTGAGTAAAAAGGCCACGAGAGATCAGAATTCATCAGAATGCAAGATCTCTTAATTTCTATCTTGAAACTCTGGGTTCATTGCTTATCAAAAAGTATCTATTTTAACCAAGTAATTGTTCAACATATGAAACCTGATGTTTCTGCAGCCGTAGTTGCAGTTGTATGCACTTTCCTTGGCTCTGCAGTTGATTGTGGTATTTCTAAAAGACATTTGAACAAATTATGATTAAAACTCGAAAACTGTTGAATATCAATGATTTCACATCTGAAGTTTTCATTGATTCAAATAATGTAAATTAATTTACATTATGTAAATTGATTTAAATTATGTAAATGTAAATAATGTAACGTAAATAATGTAAACATAATGTAAATTAATTAATTTACATTATTTGAATCAATGAAAATTTCAGATGTAATTACACATTTACATTTGAGTGCCTTGTACATGTGTATTCCTTTTTGATATCTTGCACTCTATTGTAAAATTTTATTTTAACGTTTCGCTTGAAATAAATTTAAATTAATAGAAATAATTATATAAATTCAAGCAGATTTGATTTTAAGGGTTAAAATAAACTGAAAAAAATATAAAAAGACTATAACTTGCCCTTAGTAGTAATTCTTTCATGTCTCGATTCAGTTGTTTTGGTTCGATCTATAACAGAAATAATGTGCATAATATTGACTGACACGTCTCGTAAAACATAAAGAAAAATATTTCAAAATTTCACTTTAATCTAATTATCTAATAAAATCTAATAAAATCTAATAAAATTGAACTAAATATTATTACTTAAAATTCCTCATTTCTATAGCATTGTATTATATATAGTTAATAAAACACGCAGTTGTATTATAAAGAGACATATTCTTTTTTAACGAGTATTGCGAATAAAAATGCAGTTGATAGACTGTAAAAAGATTAAAAAATGTCTCGGGAAACTTTCAAAAAGTTCTCAGCACTGCCGCTGCATTCTCCCGCTGCAATATGATTAGGATCTATTGTATGTTTTAATGGTAATATCAAAACGATCGTTTATTACTTTAAAGACATTGTGTCAAAGCGACAGAAATTAATATTCCTGTTTGATCATTTCTAAGATTGTTATCATTATTTATTGCATTGGTATTTAAGATTGCATCAATATTTATAGAAATTCATTATATACCAAAGATATTCATTCTTAATATTAGGCTTATATATATCAATATCTAATATATATTATATATATAATATCTTGAAAAAGGGTACATACAACTGCATAAAATCGACTCTGCACATTGACATTTTTATCCCAGTCTAATTATACGCTTGTAATATAAATGAATATAACACTCTGACTATAATATGCCTAATTCAGTGTATTACCAGCAGAAGGAAGAAAAGCTAAAAAACTTTGATAGTTTTATTACTGCGTAATAAAATGTCAGTCATGATCTTGGTGATACGACTGAACGACTAGACTGGTGTCCGCAGAGAGAGATTCGAATCCCATCTCGGTCCCCCCTCCTTCTCTCTGGCGAGGATTTAGTGTAAAGACTATAGTATGACATATCAATGAAATATATGATCGCGTTCACGTTATTGTGACGTGGCGATTTTAAAGCAAGAATATTGGACAAGTTCGCTAGTTCATCATTTTAGTTTCTTTGTTATTTTTTTATTATTCTCATAATTGACTGAATGGAGGATTGAATAAGATATCTGTTTAATAAAAATTGTGCTCGACAAATCAACCCGCAAAATACATAACAATCTTTTCAAATTTACTTCATTCATCAACGATCTTTTTATTTTGTTTTATACAAGTTCGGGAGAAAATCCAGATACAAAAATAGATAAATTATCACTCTTAAAAAAGTTGTGTAACCAAAAATGATCCGATACATTTCATTTGGGGGGACCTATATTACATGATTCCCTCTTGTCTAAGTTTGCGAGTTGTCTCGTGGACTGTACACAGCGAGACTTGGCGGAGGCTGGTTTCTATTAGAAAAACTGACCGCTAGGTGACAGCGTCTGACATCTCTCAAACCAATAACATAAATACATTGTATGACTAGAGATAGAAATGTTTCCGAAGTATCCATTACAGAAAATAGTCTCGTGATAGATTGTTATACAGGACCCGATTGATTATAGTCGTTGAAAATTTTAATATAAGATATGAAGCGCAGTATTTTCATTATTGTTCATGCAGATATTAGTTAATTGTAATATTGTTTTGTAACAAAGTCATGTCATTTTGTAGCAACATTATTATAGCAACCTAATTTTATTTTTAAAAAAATTAAGCTAAATAATCTAACAAGTAAGTTGAAATGAGCATTGATTAAAGTTTTCATATGTAATTAACATAATATTTATAACATAACTATACCTTGAATTTGTCGATTTTTTTCAGTTATCTGAGTCTTCTTATCGATTAGCAGCTTATCTAAAACACGCAATAATAATTTGTAAATATAATAATAACTGATGAAATAAAAATCGAAATAGAATGAACGAAATAGATTCACTAGATAACATTCTATCAAACAAAAATGTAATAATATGTAGGATGCAATTCACAAAACTGAATAATTTTAACTCTATATTATAGAACCTAAAATAGACCATTTGTTGATAAGTAAATGTGCTTAAATTATTATTGAAACTATTTTTGATTCACAGTAGTACATTACTACTATACCTAAAATAACCATTTTCATCAACTTCCGGTACAAAACACTAACAGTTTGAATTCAATTAAGAAACAAACCTAGCTAATATTTGTACCGAATGATAGTCCACTTTTTTTCTTCATTGTTATTCACTCAGAACATTCTAGCTATATTAATAGCTTTATACTGTTTTCTAAATTACATCAGTAAGACGTGTTATATAATACACTTGTTTGTTATATTTTCGAGACTTGGCGCCGTTGACAATGCACACATTTACAGTTTAAACTTATAAAGTATATAGACTTTCCATTAGAGAAGACTTGCAATATTATTATCCCTGGACTTTTATGAAGTGAACAATTTCTCAGTAATGATTAATAACAGTAATCTTTATTCTCACGAAAATGCGAATATACAAAACAGTAAAAAATAGCATTGAATAAGAAGTTGAGTAACATAATTAATTGCATAAAATGATGCGAATTAAGTTGTCGATCTCTTAGCACGATCTCATAAAGACTGCAAAAAATATCACGACTAAGTGGAATATACGCTGTTAAAATAAAGATATATTTTACATTATTTATAGATCGCATATATTGTCAAAATAGTCTTAATATAATATGGTCATTTAACGAAATAAATTAAAATAGCAAAGTGCAATAAAAAAAAAGTTATGATGGATGACCGAGCACGCAAAATAGTACTATCATGCTATTGCATTATATAAGACTTACATATTCTCTATGGTTTATATTTCAAATTTATAAAAGTTTTCATGCTCTATGGTCTGCATTTGTTAACGTGTCTTTATACTCTTGTACTAATTAAGAAACTTAATCTGGAAGATAAGATATGGACCGGAAGTGTCAGATTAGCGAAAGAAACTGTTAGAAAATCAGCCAAAGAGTTATTAAAGAAAGATGAGCACATTTAGCAAAAACAAAATTAACAGTAACTGATCTGAAACGACATGATTAACATAAAGAATATTCCTGAATTTGTAGAATTTTCAACAAGAAATAACTGTGGTATACGCAATAATATAGAGACAAGCATTGCTGCTTGTTGATGAAACATTTTTATCATTGCTTTATCAACTAGCACTATATAATCTAAGTTTAATTTTTTTACATAATTATTCGCAGATAAAAATCTTGAAATAAAACACAACAGAAAAATTATTTCTATATAATGTGCAATCTTATACCGGATCGCAAAATAAACAAAATTACAATGCTAATCAATAAGCCTACAGCTATTTTTACACTCAAATTCTAAGCTTGCAACTTGAATTTTTATATCTTCTCAAAGTTGCAACAACTACTATACAAGTTTCAATATCAAGATTCGAGTACAAATTGTGCGATTAATGCATGGACTCATTATTTCGCCTGTTTTGATTAACTATCACTCCAGAGAATCTAACTTTCCATCCCAGATCCTCAATGATATCTGATCGGCTCATATCTGAAGCGAATTATCTCGCTGATCCCTCGGGGTAAAAATGTAACTTTACCAAGTGGACAGTCTGTATTAGAAGTCGCATCTTTTCACAAAGGACCAAACATGAAAGACAGTTTTATAAAATAATCACTGAAGGATATAGTTGGTCTATCCTCGGTGGAAATATCTTTGATAAGCTTCAAGAATTTTAAACAATAGTTGTCCGAATTATATTAAGTCGATCAAGTTTTGTTAATATCGCGAATGAATTTCTAGGCCAGTCAAATTTTGAAATGTAAGAAATGAAAGATTTTTTAACGTTGGCTTGTAACAGGATTCATGAAAATTATGGTTAATTTTTAAATATATGATTTCATACAAAATATAATAGTATCAAAGCCAAATATTTTCACGAAATTATAATTATTTATAAGTTCACAAGCCCATAAACCGTGATTAAAAACAGTGCTTCATAAAAATCACTGCCCATTAACCATTTGTTTATTATCATTTTTAAATCTTTAACTGTATAGTGAATCTATTTCTCTATAAAAAGCAATCAACCTTAATTAAATACATCTTAATTCACCAAATAACCCAACAATAATAACCCAAGTATAGCAATCCCGTTTATTATTCCCTTTTACTATTATTGACATTTATAGTCCATCAAGAGTCAATATTCTATCATTTAAGAACATTTTATTTTATGAAAAAAAGTCGGCTGTAATATCATATATGCCTGGGACGGTCCAACAGGAAGAGATCCATAGCATTGTGTATTCCCCAGACATTCAAGCAGATAAGCAGAAACCTAATTGAGCAAGCGGTGATCCATTTGACAGGCGACGCGTCCGTCTTCGGTCTAGGGGAGGATATATGGGGAGACAGCATCAACTGGTCCTAGCTTCCAAGTTGGTATAGAGAGCTGGGAGGTAAGAATAAAAGGAAAGTTGCACCCGTTATATTAAGAGTAAATTAAAATCATGTTAAAAAGTTTAATGTTTGTATTACTTAGTCTACTAAAGGTTTAAAAGTTTGTATTGAATGAATTATTTGATTCTTTAGCAGATTCTAAAGAAGTTGACTGAATATAAAATATTACACTTACAACAACTTTATTATAATAGTTCGGTCGTTTAGTGCAGAGACTAAATGTTGAGCGTTTTATTGCTGGTTATTTGCATACCTATTATAGTATATATACTACTGATATAATGAGGAGCATGTTACATATCGGCCCACTGTATTAATTGTTGGGGTCTGATAGTCTAGAACATCTTATTTGTTTAGATCTAAGATTATTAGTCATGAGGAGCACATATAGTGAAATGTAAGAATGGCAATAGAAAAAACATTATTACAATAATTACTGTTAAATTACAAAAGCACTGATTTAAACAACTAAATAAAAGAAGTATTTTTCGCTGTTTAATGATTCAATAAATTCAATAAATGTAAGTACTTTTGCTACAATGTTTAAAATATATTCTGCTAGCAAAATATATTCTGCTGATGCCTCTTAAAGACTATATTACAGTGTAATTGATTTCGTAACTTTTTAGTTAAAATTTCAGTTTTTAAGTTTGACGAAATGATACTTTTTTTTAGAAATCTTCACATCCTAACAGAGCATCCACAGTTTTCTGTTCATCCCCTCCCCTCATTGTTTAAGCGAATAAATCGCGCCAATCTGATTCTACGAACGACTATCGATCTATTGATCACGACGAGAGATAAAGAACATAAATTTTATTTGCTGCGGCGTCTCGGTCAAAACGAGGGAGCGAAAAACTAGAGACGAGGGGGGTTCGAGGATGCAGGGAGAGGAGAGCGAAGGATTGCCGGCTGACGGATCATCTTAGATTGTCTCTCGTTCTCACTCCTTCTCTCCCTCTCTTTTTTAGTAGATTCTATTCTTTTGTATTTTATTTTTGTTAATTTATAAGACCTTTATTAGATGTAAAATTACACACAAACAAATAGCAAATCTTACTAAAAAATATGCAGTGGTACATTATGAACCGGTTGCAAAAAAGGTTTCAAAGTTACTAATAATCATATTAAGTTAGATAACCTCTCTAATAAATATTAAAGATAGTGCATTAGAATCACCTTGTGCTAAAGCAGCTAAAGACAGCCTCAAGTCCTTAACTTCTTTAAGCAGTTTTTAATTAAGCAGCTAATTAAGCAGTTAAGCAGTTAGGAACAACTATTTAATTAAGCAGTTCAGAACAACTTCATTACGAAATTGTTGAGCCATTATTGATTCATAATTTATTATAATAAAAACTCTATTATCTTGTCTGCATATCTTTCAAATTTAAATTTATTTGTCTCCTTATTTATCGGTGTCTGTCTCTACATCTCTGTATCTGTGTATCTCTCCCTCCCTCTCTTTCTCCCTCTCTCTCTCGCTCTCTCTCTCTCCCTCCCTCTCCCTCTCTCACTTTCATAAAGCAATAGGCGTAAAATTGATAAGTTGATTGTCGCAAAATTCTTCCAGATATTTTGATTTTCATCAAAAATCGCAGATATTACTATCATTGGCAAAAGTTATTTTCATAGATGTTTTGATAATAGTCATAAACTTTTATTATCCAGTCAAGATCAACTACTCTATCGAGAAAACTGATCAATATAGATTTTAGATTTATGCTAACTAGATAAATAATTTAAATTGGTAACACTGTGGCAATTGAAAAGTAGATTCAATTTATGAGAGTAGGATTTTGCTGTCTTTTACAATTCATTTTACACTTACATATTTTGCTTCTTTTACAATAATTTAAAATATAAACAAAAGATTGTCAAATTATAATTTTTCAAAATAATCCACGAATTATTATAAAATAATAAATTAAACTTAAATTAAGAGTGTTTGTTTTTTAACATTTAACACTTGTATTAAAATGTATTCTTATTATTAACGATACTCGAATATTTTGTACATATGGCTGCTTCTACTATTCATCTAAGAAATTCATAAAAACATTATGTTTAATATATTATATTTAAGATTACCAAACTCTTATTGTATAACATTATACTATTGTGTCACGCATTAAATACTGTTATTTACTCACAGATAAGTTATGACCTTAAAATATTGGTCAAAGACTGTTTTACTAAACACGTCCTTGTGAGTAAATAATTATTATTTTGCCCTGTTGTGTTCTGTCTTTAGAAAAGAGGCAATGTCAAATGTAAATAACGGTCAAAGAAAAAAATCTGTAAATTCTATCAGGTCACTAAAGCCGATTCTAAAAATTACCTATATTATTTTTTGTTGTTCATTAATACTGAAGTTTAAATGTTATGTTGTTTGACTGCCCTTGTGGTGAATAAAGAGTTATATATAATTAATCTATTTTTTGCCTATAGTGTAAAGATCATTTTATTTTGACACATTTTTCATCATACAGCAATTTTAAAACATTAATACTCAATTACTTTCTACTTATTTAATAGAAAAGTAGAAAGCCTCAGTTTTACACTTTCTGTAATTGCCAGCTATAATAACATACAACTTTGACTTGAGAAATGATTCATAATAACTTTAACATATTTAAAACGCAATAAATACTTTTGCTGATCACGTAGTCTACCTGTGTTGTCAAAATCCCTAAGGGAACATTTTACAACAACTCCATCACTAAAGTTTGCAATGTTCGAAACCCAGAGAGAATTCCAAAACCCGTGTTTTTTCACCTCGATCATTACCGAAGATTAATTGCAAACACAGTTTGCGGGCAAATAACCCTATTACAAGCGACAGCACCCGGGGCATCGACCCTATGTGTACCATGGGCAGTACGGACAAAGATACCGCAGGGGGCCTCTCGTCAAAGTGGCACGATCGCTATTGTAGGGAGACGTGATGTTTTGTCAGCGTGAAAGAGTTTTGTCAACGTGAAAGAGTTTTGAGGAACAGTTTTATAATAAGTCGAGCTGCACTTGATTAAGTCTGGGTAGTCATGACCGGAGCCACTTCGTGCTATTGTGACAGGAGACGATGGGAGGGGGCGGAGGGGGAGGTAAACGGTGTGTGGGAGAGGGAGAAATTCTCGAGTCCAACGCGTAAATGTCAGAGCACTTTTGTGAAGAATACAAAAATTTGATTTCATTACAAAACAAGAGTTCATTTTAGAAGTAATTTTAAGCTGTAATTTCGAAGGTGTAATACATTTTAAAATAAAATAAGGATAATGTTTAGAATAAATAAATAAGGATAATAATTGGGTCCACTGCACAGCTTTAGGGACAGCCTTAGGTTGAGCAGATGTGGTCTCACTGGTCTGTTGATACCCAGAGGGGTATAATCTTATCTCGCGACAGGTGTAAAACAGCTTACTAATAATAACTGATTGAGATAAAATCTAGTAATTGAAAAATCAATGCAATTTTCATATATGAGAATAATAAAGAGTAACAATGTTCAGTTGATGAGTTTAAGCGATTGACATAGAAGAATTATTGCTGACAATTTTGTAAAGAAAAAGAGGAGGATTGTTAAATTTTATAAAACAAAAAATCGGTCAGAATCTAATTTGTCAGTATTTTCATATTTCTAAGCATCTCAGCTGTCGATAAATGATTATGACCTATATGTCTCGATAAATAATGACCTTATTCAGTTGCCTTAAATGCAAAATAATCAATACAATAAAATATAAGTAGGTAAATTGAACTAAACAGATGTCAAGTAACGAGAAAATTGGTTTCATTCGGAACGAAACTGACTGCATGATTTACGTCACCATTTGACTATGAGAATATCACATGGGTATACTGTATAATACAAAATCTAAGATTTAAGTGTAGTGTTCATTTAAATAAATAATAAGAAAACAAATTAAGTAATAAATCTAATAAATCTGAATTATATTACATTTAACTAAATCTCGGAAAGGGGGGGAAGGGGGGGGGGTAGCAAGTCAGATAGGATATAATGGTCAATGACTTGAAAAGCAAACGAAAAGGTTAGGCAATAAAGAAATCAAATCAACTAATGAGTTTTGAAAGTAATGAAATCAAAAACAGTAAAATCCGTTAATAAAAACACATGTAGTGTATAATGTGTCTATAGCATTGTCAAAATTTACTGTGTACAGTATATGCAAAATGATTCGAATTAAAATCGTATTTATCAAAGAACAAGAAGCACTGTTTGACTGCATGCATGAGTGAGAAGGTCACGTGTGAGGGAAACAGACGGGGAAGGAGGTGATGTAGCTTATAAGGCGGCATATAAAGGCATTACATAGCGACATATAACACGCGGCAACAATCTGTATACCGGCATAAAACAGTGCATTGTAATATACTTAGCTTTGGAATGCTTTAAAAATGCTTATAATTTAATAGACTAAGCATTTTGGTATAGAGCGAAAAAGCGACGCGGTTAAAAAGCAATGATTCTATTCATTAATACCGAGAATGTTTACGAGGTTGTTAAAAATTTGTTCGTTTGAATAGCTTATTGAATTGCTTGGGGCAATGTAATGTATGTAAGCTTACAGAGAATATTACAGTGTCTATTGAATCAATAGTATGATTGATTTATATAGTACATAATAAGCTTTTCATATTTTACACTCATAATTAAGTAATTCATAAAACTACGATTTAAACAAGAGATATATTATAATGATTAAAAAAGAAAACATGAAACATATGTGTGTAAATTGTGAGTGCGTAAATTGTGATGCTAATTGTAGGCAACATCCAATTTTAGAGCTATTTACTGAAATTGTGGATACTGTATGTTCAACCATCAAAACTGTATATGATTTAAATAAACACTATGACTTCAGACAGCAAAATTAATAAACAATCAATGAAATATTAAAGTTGTATATTATACAAAGTGCGGACGACTAAATTTAAATATGAAATAATAGAGGTAAAACTATAGAAACTGCATACGAAAATAGACCAGATTTTATTTGCTTTAAATTTCAAACAAATGCGCACGCTTCGATGCAATTTTATGCAATTACAATTCACAAGCGCAATTTCCTCAAGTATACAATATGCGGAAATAGCATCCAACGGTATAACTGCTTTAAAAATGAGTCGGTCAGCAATATCTATAACACTCAAAATATTTTGGGTCTGCGAAATTTGTGTATTTATTTATCAATTCTTCTTCAATTAATAATTAAGTGAAAATAGATCTTAATAAAATGAATAATGGATTAGTCTGTTTTCGAATAAGACTTATAAATGCATTTAAAAAATGAATTAAAAAAACTGTTGCAAAAACGAATTAAACAAATTTATTTCAACTAAACGAATATTAATTAATCATAGCCTGCAGATGTTTTCTACACAATTTATGATATATATGATTAACGCAGCAGTTCACATTCATCCAAAAGATCGTTAACTATTTAAAATGCTACTTACGGATAAAATGTGCATAATAACAATATAAAAAATACCTGAATATGAAACAGCAACTACTTACAAATAAAATAAAGTAAATAAAAATTATAAAATCTCCTACCTCTTATCGCACAATAACAATATAATATGAATACAATATGGTATGAATTTATATGTATATTTAGCATATAATGCATTTAAAATTATAGCAAATTATAGGCCTACATTATAAATTATACGAAAATACCTGAATGCGAAAAAGCAACAACCTGTACTTACAAATAAAGTAAATAAAATCTCCTACCTCTTATCGCCATCTCCATTTGTTCAATATTCTCCAAAGTAATTCTAACAAGAGAAGAATTTAAACGAAGCTCCCCATTCGCTGCTAAATTCACCAAAAAGATTCTAGTATCCAATACTCTCGTCTCACTGTCACAAATCCTCGGATCCCCGAAACCCTCAACTACTACCACCCTTCGTGTCCGCGGATCGACCGGCCTTCCTCCCTCGTCCCTCGGCTTGCGGCTCAACTCGTAGCCGCCCTTCATAACCCTCTTGATCTCCACCTTCGCCCGCTGGAGGCCCGGTCGAGCCCAGTCGGGCTCCAGCTCGCGGACGGTACCGGTGAAGATGATGGTGGCGTTCATCTCTCGCTGGTCGAGGAAGTTGTCGATGCAGGGGACGCGGCGATGAGGGTGGGACTGAGAGGGAAGAATGGCGTTTTCCTTCTTCCAGCCAGGACCTGGACCTTCAGAGAGGGGTCCACGGAGAGCTGCTTGGGATGCGATCCAGAGTAAGGATGATATCCAAATGATGGAGTATTCCATTGTCTGTTTTATTTTTGATAATTCAGATTTTTAAGATCACTGTATTAATTCTTTTCTGATCATAGCTGTAAAAAACGGCAGTTTTTTTACTTTTTAGAGTTTAAAATTGCAAATTAACTAAGTAGTCACAAATCCATATAAAGTAATATTTAAGCTATCTTTTATATAATAATGATTTAAGATTTGAACCATTTAAATAGTGTTAGCCTTTAATAAAATCAGTTACTGTAACATTTTACCACGGTATATTATACCTTAATATATACACACTATAAAAAATATTGAGTTTTTAAATAATTTATAATATAAGCCTATAATTTGCTATAATTTTAAATGCATTTTATATGCTAAATAGACATATAACTTCATACCGGCTTGAATTATAATGTAAAATCGCACGAGTATTATACTTGTAAGCATTCGTGCTGTTAAACAACAGCAAAATGCTTTACTTTTAGATCTCAAAAAGCCAGACTCAAGCGTAGCAATGAATTGCTCTACAACTTCTATTCAACCAATCTTCAGCCTTACAATGCATTAATGTTTTATAGCAAATAAGCTGTGAATTTTATCAAACAGTACTCGCAGCATTTACTGTCCGCACACTGTATACAGCGCTTTCAATGAAAAACTCAACGAGATAAAATGAACGTGCGAGTGATTGTTGAAAATAGATCGCTTGAGCATTGTGACTGAGAATAGATAATTGACGGTCTCCTATTTTGAATAAAAATCAAACTTTTTGTTCACTTCAGAAGATATGTTTTGCAGAAAAAGTGAAGTCGTTAGACTAGCGTATGCTATATTTAAGGATGGTAAAAATTAGTTTAATTAGAGAGAGTAAAAGTGGATTTACTGTTATTCTGACTGTTAAAATTACTGATTTTGATAAATGTTTTATATACTACTTAGGCAAGGGTATTTTTAGGAGATTTTATCGTTTAGAATATTTTTAGATGCAGAGTATATTAGTGAATAATTAGAATATTTCACGACTGCATCTCAGTATGCATTATTTATTTAAATTCCGTGAATAGTTGTAAGACTACTTTAAAAGACTACTTTACTTTTTAGTCTTAAGTCTTCAAAGATAATAATTCAAAAAGATCCTACATTATAACTACAAATATATAACTGATTTCATCTTGTCTTGTAATCTAAAATTGTAATCTAGTAAGACAGCATCTTTTTGTAAGAATGCATCCCATGTATAGTCAGATGTACTGCACTTGCAAGCCAAGAAGCAGAATTTATAAACTGACTAATTTTGTTTCAAAAGGAATTCAAATAATTCTTTTGTTATTTGTTTTAGGATTCTACAGATCTCAAGCTTAGATCCAAGTATACATTTTTGTAACCTCTCCCCACCCCCGCCTAACACCGCCCCACCCATCCCCCAAAATATTTCTATATTCGACACTGCCCATATTTAAACTAATTAAAAAAACGCAACAAAACACAAATTATTTTCTCATTTTATTATACAATCAACAAAAAATTCACGATATCGCTTCAAACAAAATAGCGCGCGTCTCATCACGTCACATCTTTATCAATCGAAATTTAGTAAATCTCAGTACCATTCAATATAAATATGATTAAATTAACATTCACAGCAGGCTACGAACAGGCTACGAAGGGTTGATTTGCAGATTTTATATATGAAGAGAGAAAGAAAACACAATAATGATGAAAAGCACGATGCTGCAGTGTAATTTCTAATAAAACGAACAAAAAATCTAAATTAGAAAAGATAGATATATTAAGATAATAAAAGTTTGAATAATAGTACTTTAATATTTTATTTGCTGATCTATAATCTATATCAAATCAGCAATAAAAGGATACTAATTAAGTATTCAAAACGAAAAAGATGACTCATCACATTGAATAATTTTTCGTTGAAAAATGATGTGATTATTATTAAAAGTCATTAGCACTAACTAATTACTTATAATTCATAAAAGTTCAGCATAATATTAATATACGAATTGTATATTTCATTACAGCCTTATAAATTATTCAATCTACATAATATTACCAATTTTATAAGTTTAATTTATTGCTAGTAATATTTCATCGAAATGCTCAAATTAACTTAAAAGAAACAACTTTTAAAATCAACGCAATAAGTATAATACAGAAATAATATTTATTAAAAGTTGTATTTTATGTATTTTAGTCTATATCAATGTAAGAGAGAAAACGATCAATATTTTCAAGCTAAAAATATATACATTTCTTAACTCAATTTAATTTTGCTTCATATCAAATGGTTTAAATAGTTCATAAATAAAAATTGTAAAATCAAAGCTACACAGAAAATAAAACTTAATTTCTTATCCTATTCTGACTAGAAGTTAAAAAATGAATTTCATTATCAACTTTCAACATCAATTTTCATTTATCAAGAATTACGAAATACGTTTAATTATAAAAAGAACTAAAATTTAGCTCTAAACTTAAGCTACGTTAAAACTAAGCCGGAATCTCGTAACTTGAATTACATCATATTCTCTCGAATCAATACCCTATAATCCATTAAAACTCAAATTTATTATTGTTACAAAATGTTACATCAGAATAAAGAGACTTATCACTAAAATGTTACAAACTTTAAATACAGAAATCAAGTCACGATTAAATACTTGACTCTTAAAACTGCCCAGTAAATAAATTTCTTCGTAAATAACAGAGCAAGAGATAAATTACAAAAATTTATATTACCAACTAGAAACCTATTAAATGTAAAACAAATCAAATGTAATTAAATGTAATCAAATGTAAAACAAATCTACTCTACGTAATCCAAAAATAGCAACAAATTAAAACATCATCGCAATTAGAAATCACACCGCAGCATCGTAATCTATCCATCACCATTTTAATCAAATCACGTAATCGATCAATTTTCATCTTGTTATTGACCAAAAATGACCAAAAATTGATAAAAATTGATCGAAAATTGACCAAATATTGATCAAACTTCATCAGATTTTACTCCCGGTTGACCCGGCAGTAATGCCTGTATCTATCTCTCCCTTAATTCTTTCTGAATCCGCCGTAACTGTAAACCCAAGTATGCTGCTATCAATCTTCTGCATTTTTTTCTTCTTCTTCTGTCCCCCCGGTTCAGTCCCTTTTGTCGCTTGACTGGGAGCCCCGCCTACCGCTGCCTTCTGCTGGACTGAGGCCACGCCCAGTGCAGTTTTGGGGCCAGAAGAGGCCACGCCCCTCTGATCTACTTTTGGGTTGACAGCTGTGGGAGGCCAGGATACCCCATCCTAAAATATTAATTGTAAAAAAATTATACAAGAATAAGAATAACTACATAAAATAATACTCGCTACTTAATGTAATTTTAGAACTTATATGATTTTTAATATCAAAATTTAGGCAATACAATTTGACATAAATAAAATCAATATAAAAGTAATACAACTTTCTGTGTATAAAAAAATGCAGAAAGTTAACAGTGCGAACAAGTATTGTAAATAAAAAATTTCACTGACAAGTTCAAACAATAAAAATAAAAAATGTAAAAAGTGTCTTGGAAACCCGTCCCGAAAACTTCCCAGCACTGCAGCCAGTTAATTAGATAACTAATTTTACCTTCGTAACATAACTAAAAATCTAATCGTTAAGGATAAACGATAACAGAAATATAAATCGTAAAATCAGGAAGAAAGCGAACGCATAAAATGCTGATTCATCAATATCAAATGAATATACTAAAATAATATCACCAACTAGAAATCTATTAAATGTAAAACAACCAATCAAATTTATTCTTAAGCGTATCTACTCTATAAAAAATACAAAAAACATAAAATAAAACATTTTGATAGATATAAAAAACATCCTCTAACCAACCTGCACTTTAGGTTTGGCTGCGTTCCTCAGTTTGATTCGTCTCTCAAGAAACTCTTGCGCAAATTCTCTTGTTTTACTCGACTCTCCCAGATACGACAGTATATAGTCCATTACCTTAAAGAAAAATCTTACATTTTAAACTTATACCCAACCAAATACAGATTAAATACAATAACACACTAATACGCGGGGGAATGCAGTGGCAGTGCTGGAAACTTTCGGGACAGTTTCCCAAGACACTTTTTAATCTATTTATGTTCTATCAACTGAATTTTTTCAATACTTGTTTGAACTAATATTTAAATTGTCTTTAACTGTTTGGAAACTATTTTAAATTTAAATTAAATTCAAAGTCCGGATGACCGATATATGAATGATATCTCAGATGTATGCGTTTTACTAAAGGGTGCAGCAAGTTAGAGATAAGACAAGAACAACACTCCTACAACACTTGAACGAGTATAATTTTATTGTTTATATACAGTAAACATTTTTTTTTATTCAATTTAATTTTCCCACCTCATCCGGTGATTCAACATCTTTGAGAAAATCAACCAGAGTAGGAACTGAAAATAAAGTAACAAAAATTCAATAACTTTATCAATGTCTAATTCATATCAAATATATACTGAGTTACTCAATGATAAAACCCAAAGCTAAAATTATAAAAAAAACCTAATGTTGGGTTTCAGGAAGCCTGTTTAACTTAAAATATAATTTTATCTATATAAATATGGTTAAAATGTGCAAGGCACTTGACAATTACAGCTATTTCATTGGACTACAGAGTCATCTGTTTTTAAAGATGTCACGCTACTAAAATTAAATCATTGCGTAATTTAACCCAATTTTAACGAATCGGTACGTATGTATGGATTCTGTACAGATGTACGCTTCCTGAAATCCGACATAACTTACTGTCTACGCTGGTTTGGATGCCACTCAAAGCTTTTTCACACCACACAGTGAAATCATCTTTCACCTTAGTCGCTTGAAATAATTGCTGGACTTGAGCCTAAAATAACGCATTAATAACGCATAAATAACTCATTAATAATGCATTAATAACGATCAATTATGGCCAGGTTCACGATGACAGTTTAACTCTAAATTCCAAGATTAAACTTTAGGATTAAACTAGGAAGCAGAAATTCACTTGTTAAATGAATTTAACGATATTGTTCTAACTTAAAATATATATTATGTTTTAATTAGGTTATTTTTATTAAATTTACAGAGCTTAGTGTATTTAACATCCAGAAACCGTGATATACAGTATATATCGTATGTTTACCATATGTTTAAAAAAGCAAACAAATAGAAATGTACAAACAATTGGAATACTAAACAAAACAATATCAATTGTTGATTAAACAAATGATTATTATATTCTTTAATCGACTATAAAACGACAAATCGCAAAAAATCAACGAAATACAGATTTAAAGCGAGTACAAATCAAACAATGAGACAGACGATTTAAAATCTTACCTCAAAAGCTAACAACCAATTTCTCAGCAAATTTCAAACTAGCGATAAAAATGGACGAAAGGTAGAAACATAAAGTCAAATTCTCACCTCTTCCTTTTTGCTCTTAGTTGCATTATTTTTCTTAGCTTTCAATGTCGTCATTGATTTCTTATTATTCGCATTAGAACTGGTGTCAAGTGCAGGGAACTGAGAATTACTGAAAAAATATAAATTTCTGTCTGTAGACTGGGGGGGGGGCAATTGATGCAGAGGGGAAATGACTGGGGGGCAACTGACCAGGGGAAATTGTCCTGCTACCCTCTAGACTATCATTTAAATTCTGCCTGTATATATTATACCGTTGCTTATATAAACACTTCTATTTTAGAACTACTATTCTATATTCTTACCACATTATATGCAATAACACATCAGATATTTATATCCACATTTTAGATATAAATGATTACAAGCCTATTTCACCGATTTACAAACAAATCACGTATCAAACACGGCATTTAAAATAAACCATAAAGACGACATAATCTAATTTAATGCCCTAGTTTTCAAACTCCAAATTAATCTCATTGGATGACCTACTTATTCAAAGTAGATTTATTTTTATTCGCTGGCCCAGAAGGTTCCGGTGTGTCCCAAATCCCCGCGGGTCGGTTATTGACCTTTGAGGGGGGCTGGAAGTTTTCAGCGTTCCAAGTTTTAGCTGATGAAGCTGAAGACGCCCCCCAGATATTTGACGAATTTGAAAAACCAACGTCATTCGTCTAAAATAAAAACCGATAAAACATTAAATTTCAAAATAATTTTATACATAGTAATAATTTAGTATAAACTTCATATTACATGTATACAACACATAATATTATATCACATTTTCTTTAATATTTAACCTATTTCTGTGTTATTATCACATCAAAGCAAAATTTAACAAACAAACAACAAACAAAATCTCAGTTACTAAAATAACTGACTCTTAACATAGTGCAAAATTACGTTTTTTGAAAAATATAAAAACAACCGGACTTTCAATGAACACAAATTTTATTAACACTACAAAACCAATTAAAGACAATTTAAACAATAGTTCCAACGAGTACCAGCACCTGATTTTTGTTTAAAAACCAAATCGTATAAAAGGACAAAATTATGATAAAATTACCTAATCTCTTAAAATGGCAAAATTCGTTCTCTCGTAAAATAACCAAATTACCTTAGCCGCGTAAGTATTCTGCATTCTCGCGCTCCCATCGTCCAAACTTAACGCCTCCTCTAACTGTATATCCAACAGAGACGGCACCGGGGACGTTGCCACCCCTCCCGTCCCTTTAGCCAGCGACCAATGCTGCTGTTTTTGTTGCTGAATCGCCGCAAGCTGCTGTCTCTGCTGTTCCATTTGCTTGAGACCTTCATCTCGACGTTTTAGCTGCTGATCTTTTTCAGTCTCCTGTTGGATTTGAGAGAGTTTCGCGGAAGGGGCACCGATGGGAGCACCGTTGCACCAGGCGGACTGTCGCGTCTGAATAAAAGAATAAGAAAAAAGATAATGGAAATGAGATAAAAGAGAGTGCAATTTTTTAGAAATGAAAAAATTTAGTTTGTTTATCTCGATATAAAAGTTTAAGTTTGAGGAATAAAAATGACATCAACCTTAAATTAAATTCATCAATTATTTAATCAATTCATCCGATCATTGATCAAATAATCATTAGTTTATCATCAACTCATAATCAATCCCGTAATAAATCAATTAATTCACGCATCATTTCAATCAAATAATCAATAGATCTATAAATTAATCCATCCATACATCTTTACAGTCGTATAACAAACAACCAACTCATCCATTTATCAAATAATCCATCCATTCATTCATCCATTTAAAAAATAATCCATCCATTCATCCATTTATCAAAAAATTCATTCATCCATTTAACAACAAATCCATCCACAAAACCAAGCACCTCACACAAACCTGCTTCATCCTCTCTTCCTCTGCTAACTGCCTCGCTGCTGCTTCCGCGTCTTTCCTCATCAACTCTTCCTTCCTCTTCAACGCCTCTTCTACCTTCCTCTGTTTCTGCGCCCTCACCTCACTCTCTCTCTCCCTCGCAAGCCTCTCAACCTCTGCCTTTCTCTTTCTCTCCTCCTCTTCCTCTCTCTCTCTCGCCAATCTCTCTCTCTCCGCTCTCTCTCTCTCCACTCTTTCTCTCTCAACTCTCTCTCTTTCATCTCTCGCCGCTTTTTCTTGCGCGGCACGTTCCTGCGCCGCTTTTTCTTGCGCGGCACGTTCCTGAGAAACGCGCTCCTGTATCGCGCGTTCCTTTGCCATTTTTTCTTCTCGCTCTCTCATTTCCGACGCAATACGATGTCGTTCAGCTTCGAGTCGTTCTATTTCGATATCGTGAGATGATCTCGCGTCATCGCGCGATTTTCTATCGGCTGAATTCTCTGACAATAAACTCGACTCACTGTGTAGAGATTCCTTGGATCGTTTCTATCACCATCATCATAACAATAACAATAATTCAAATAAAAATAACAATCATAATAATAATGATTATAATAATAATAAAGTCATTAATTAAAAAATGTATAAATCTGAATCTCTTCCAGTAAAAGAGTTCCTATAAAGTAGTAAATTGGTTTCTTGACGTCACATCAGCACAACGAAGCAATTTAGCACCATGTTGTAAATAAATTTATAACGCGGAAACTAAGTGCTGAGTGCTTGAATTGTATCGCCGTGATTTAACAAGAATTATAATAACACAATATAACTATAACCGATATAATTATATAATAATTTCATAATAATGATCACAAATGTTTCTACAAACCTAATTTAGTTACAAAACCTGAATCAAATTTAATAATTTTTAACAACTTTTTTAAGTTGTTTAAAAGTGTTGAAGGTGTTCATAACAATATTCACCCCTTCACTAGCAGCACTCATATACTGTAACTTTTCAAGTTGTTCAACCGTCATAGCCTTAGGTCTAGAGTCCATGTCCCAAACACTTGCCACAGATCCCACCGCAGGTTGAGGTTGTACGTAACCTATACATTTACTCATCGTTAACATCACATCAGCACAAATGGAGCAACTTTGGGACTATCATTTAATTAAATAATATATATGTTATATTGTAACAAATATTGCAATAAATTAAAGTAATAGTTTACTGCGATAAAATCAATGATAATGTTAATGTTGCAAACAGAGTGTAACAGAAAATCAACAGTAAAAATTAACTATCAAGACGGTTCACTAAATGCTTTATTTGAAATTATGAGAGCAGAAAACAAAAATTAAGCAAACATTCGATAAAGTATAAAAATAATAAAGGCGGATAGAATAATGACTCGATAATGCGCCTATTGTGCAAGTCATAAACAAAACCTCTTAAAAAAACAATTTATTGAATAAAACAGTTCAAAATATCAATTTATTACTACAGCAATGAAGAATCTCTGATGTACTAAATTAGACTTTAAAATAATTAATTTACTTACTTAACTTTCTAACTGACTTGACTAACAAACTAACTCAACTTAAACTAACTTAATAACAACAGATCATCTCAGTAACTTATACGAAAAAACATTGCGTGTTAACAAACAAAAACCTAACACAATATTATTTTGTAACAAAACTAACAAACGCGTCAAATTCAAAACCGATAAAATTTCATCGCCAAAAAAACCAACAAACTCTATCAAATTTAATCGAATAAAAATCACACCAACCGACCTCCTAAACTACTTATTGTGGAAGCAGCCGATGCCCCAACTGATACGGGATTTGCAGAGTTTTGAAGTAATTGCGTGAAGAATTCAGGTGTCGCGTTTTGATGAGATGAAGATAACGACGCAGTAGAAGTAGCGCTGTCAAACCCAGTAGACTGTAGTGAAGGTCTAGAGCGACACAAAATAGAATTTCGTGTTAGAATTTATAACGTGACAATAATAGAATATTAAGATAAGGTAATGTTTAATGGTTAAAGTTAAGTTTAATGTCTGGATTACTGTATTATAAGAATGCTGTCTCAGACGTAGCTGTCAATTTAAGCGTCTACTAAAGGATGCAACAAGTTAGAGAAATAGTGAGCTATCTGGGATTCGATCCTGCCCCTATCAATTTCAAATCTAGCGCTCTAAAACCACTTCTCTAACGAGCCTTGACAAAACAAATTTGTCAAAGGCATTACAAACAAGTCAATCATTAAATAAATTTTAAATGAAAAACAAAAACAAATAAATAACAATAAGACAATCCAAATTAACTGAAATAAAAAACTACGTATCAATCAAATTTTCTAGTCTCGTCAGTCTCGTTCAGTTTTGTAAATAACTATTATTTACAAAACTGAACAGTAAAAAACACACAAAATATAACCAAACACGTCATAAAAACTAATACGAATTTGATATTAAATTTAACTTCAGTCAAACAAAATCTAAAAATTTAAATGATATTTACCGAGTATACAGTGAATTTTGCAGCAGAAGCTGCTGTTGTTGCTGAATCTGCTGCTGCCTTGCTAGCTGCTGCATTTGCATTTGCCTAGTAATACAGAAAAATAATCGTAATCAAACTTACAATTTACAAACGACAAAAAAAATTAACTTTAAAAGTTCTAATCGTAACTGATATTCATACAAACTAATTCATACAATTTTCTTAAAATCCAATTAAATACCATCAAAGCAACTTTACTACCTGTACACTAAATCAGGATGATGTAGCAACATCTGCTGCTGTTGTTGCTGCTGCAACGCGGCAGCTGCGAATATTTGTTGTTGTTGCTGTTGCTGATAACGCAGCTGTTCCATTTGCAACAACTGCTGCTGTTGTTGTATAAGCTGCTGCTGTAAGCTGCTGGATTCAGCTGATGATTCAGTTTGAATAGGAACTGGGGATACGGAAGGCTGGAAAAAATTTAATATTTCATTTAATTTAATACTGATTTTATTTAATGTTTCATTTTATTAAATGTTTTATTTACTATTGATTTATTATTTTAATATTTCAATTATTTAATATTGATTTTATTTATATTAAATTTTATGCAATATTTTGTCTTATCTAACATTTCATTTTATTTGATATTTCATTGTTTCATTAGTCTTTAAATGTATTTAATATTTAAATGTATTTAATATTTAAACGTATTTAATATTTAAATGTATTTAATAACTGGATTCTAAGTACTTTTTAAGACGAAAACTACGTTGTTAAAAATATAATATTAAACTTATCGATAATTTAAATCAAAATAAATCCTTCCGAAATTAAAAGTTCTCAACCCCGGGAAAGCAAAAAGCAAACCTTTGGAACAGCATTAGGCTGTGTAAGCAGCATGGGCGTGGGGGGTGCAACATCTTTCGGAAGAAAAGGTTGACGACCCAAAGCTTTAATCAACTCTCCTAAAACACAAAAAAAATATTAAATACAAAATTATTCATTTGCAAAAAGTTCAGCAGTTAATCGTGCAATTAATTTATTCGTTCAATTTTTCAGTAATGTTTAATTTAAATTTAAAGTTATGGATTACAGTAGTATATGTATTGTATGCATTATTTATATATTATTATATATATTATATACATTGTATTTATTACGTGTATTATTTATTTAATGGACTAAACGATGCAGCGAGTTAGCGAAATAATGATTTTTGTAGGAATCAAACCTAAATCTGTTGCATCAGAGTCCAACACTCTAACCGCTTCACTATAAAACCTAGAATTTATTCTCAATTAAAAAATCATCAACATTGAAAAAAATTGATTAATATTGCTATTTTTATATAACTACTATCTAAACACCGTTCAAATTTAACAATTTTATTGATGTCTGAAACTTAAAAGATTGATAAAAAAATCTGATACAGATATGCGACCTACCTAAAGGCATAAATTTGCCCCCTGTACCAGATTTGACAACAAGACTCATTGTAAAGAATCCACCCATCAACCATTCATTCATATCTGCATTCGTAAATGGACCTAGAAAAAACATACACAAAACGGTAAACAAACCGTAAACAAAACGTTACAATAAACGATAAACAAAACGTTAAAACAAACTATAAACAAAACGTTAAAACAAACGATAAACAAAACGTTAAAACTAACGATAAACAAAACGTTAAAACAAACGATAAACAAAACACTAAAACAAACGATAAACAAAACGTTAAAACAAACGATAAACAAAAAGTCAAAACAAACGATAACCAAAAGGTTAAAACAAATAATAACCAAGACCTTATTATTAATTTAAAGTCGTGGTTATTATTTATTTTCTCGATTATAATTGATTTAACCAAAAGACAATAAGAAACATTAACCCAGTGTAAAGAAAACGAGCAAAAATAAAAACACAAAAGGCAACAAAATTACAAGCGCATTATTTTTTACAAAAAATCACAGCCACCTTGCATCTGGTCCTGTGGATCCAAATAATACCACTGATCATCTAACACCTCCACCCCCTCCCCCTCCCTCTCTCCCCCCACCTTTTCCACACCTCCTAAACTATTCCCACCCTCCCTAACCACCGCGGGAGAACCCTTGTCCCCCCCTATTGCAAAATTCTCACCCATCCCGCTGCCTTTAGGCATCGCAACAGTTCCGTCTTTTTGCGAAAAATTTTCCGCTCGTTTTAATTCCGCGTTTTCATTTCGTTTTTCGGAATTATTAGCCGATGCAGCGGCTCTGTTCGGAGATCGGCTGGCCGTCGGACTACGAGCCAACTGACCAGAGCCAACCGGCTGTAACGATGAGCCAACCGGCTGCAAAGACGAGCCAACCGGCTGAGAAATCGTCACGGATTGACTCGATTTATTCAAGATTGGCTCAGTTTTAGATTTATTTGAGTTTGAGTGGGGATGATTACCCCCCCAGGGACCTCCAGGAGACCCCCGGGGTTCTGGAGCCCCCTGTGATGGTGGACCGACATGGCCAGGGACACCCCGGGGGTCTGGGACCCCCTTTGATGAGGGGTCTTGGGAACCTTGAGGCGGGTGAAACTTACCCTCTGATTTCTCCTGAATTAAAAAAAATTAAAATTACAATAAAACTCGACAAAAAAAACAACGTAATAAATAAAAATATTTCTTAATAAAAAGAGCCTCGTAATATCTTAATTTTTATTTCTTTAGTTTTAATTAGTACATAGACGTCATGAAAAATGAATCGATAGTAGTTAAGTTTATAAATACGATCGGAACGTAAACGTCATAAAAAACGGAACCAATATTTAATGTCGCTACCTTTGTAGTTTGAAACGCTCCACTAGAATCAAACGTTCCGACAGCTTCGACGTCGTTCGAGTCCGCAGCTATCCATTCAGGCAAACCATCTATAAACAAACAGTCATCTATATGACAATGAATTCTATTAGTCATAACAACACAGCATATAGCACACCCAACCACACAACAGATTATGTTATTAGTTATAAATAGTATCACTGCTAGCTAATGCTATTAGTTATAACTAATATTACTAAACGTCCAAAATTAAATTATGTAATAAAAATAAAAACAGAATAAAATTAATATAAAAACTTAAATAATTCTAATAATCATACCGTGCCCATTTTCTTCTTCAACTGAGCCCCCTCCCAAACTAATTGACCTCCTAAACTCCCCTCCCCCCCTGCTGAAAGGACCAAATTTCCGGGGTCCATCCCAACCCCATTTTCTGACCCCAAACCGTGTCCGTCATTATTGACACTTGAGATGTCATAATCTGCAACAGATTCCGCACTGACACGCATACTGTCATCAGAATTGACACTCTGATTGGTGTCATTATTTACAGTCAAACTGATGTCGCTGCTGTGTCGAGTAATATTGTCGTGTCGCGCTTTCTTTGACTTAGTGACGGGTTTTATGTCAGTTATGATGACAGTGACATCACCTACTGTCACTTCCATTGATAGGCCAGGGGGAAGAGGGGGGCGGGGCTGGGAGGGGGCGGAGCGACGAGATATTCTGGAATAATAAAGCATAAAAAATTGCGTGTAATGTTTAGAAATAAATATTTAAAGTAATTTTATATCTATAAATTAAACATCTTGGGGTAGAATTTTAATTTTATAAATTCAACGTCTTGTTAAAGGGTGCAGAAAAAGCAATGAATTAATGAACGCAATGCAGGATTCTAATCCTGGCCATGTTGGTTCCGAGTCCGGTGTTCTAACCACTTGATCACTTAAATTAAATTAAAATAAAAAATTCACTTTTTTTTCTGTTCCGTATGAACTGTGGTGGTGACAGAATTATGTTCAGTGTTGGGGGGGGACCTATGAACGTCTACTGAATCCATTGAGGTGTCAGTCTCATCCCCCCCCACAGCCCCGCCCCTCTCGGAGGCAGACCTTTTGTGGGCGGCGGGGTGCTTATCTTTCTTGGAAGACGTGGGGGGAGGGAGGGATTGCTGCTGGGCAACCTGCAGGGCCACCAACTGGGGGTTGGGCTTCGGCTTTCTAAACCAAAAAAAATTTGGTTAGAACAACGCCAAAAAAATATATTATTATTAATTTATTAGATGTTTTCTAAAAAAAAAAAATTGAAAAATGCTAAATAAATGTATATTATTGGTTTTTGCTTGATTTATCAATAGTAAAATGAGTCAGGGTTAACCTGGTAGAAGTTCCCTTCCTGACGTCACACATGGCGCATTTGAACGCTTCCGGTGAGTTCTTATAAGTGCACACGGAGCAGTCCCAGAGTCCATCATCCACAGGCTTCTGCCTCTTCTGCCTGTATTCGGCGTAAAATCAACAAAAAGTCACAGTAATGTAAAAACACGCAAAAAATACGAAAAGATTGCGATTCAGTTTCGAAGTAAAAATCAACATTTTAAGAGCCGGGTTGTCATTTATGCAGTTTTATTACAAATCAGCCGCATTTCATAAAAAAATACAGACAACAACGGTCATAATGATGTAACGGAGAAAAATCACGACCAAAATGAGCCGCGCCGCATTTTATGCAGAACCAATTAATCTAACGACAAAATAAAATAGTTTAATTGAATGCGCACCTTTTCTTCTCCATTTTTTTATTGTATAAGTATATTAGTATATTTTTAAGTTTGTGCCGGGTGGGGGAGGGGGGATAAAATAATTCAGACCGGAAATAGAAAAATTAGGAAAAGAAAAGAATTGACATAAATTCGCTTTGTTTTCATATTTAATGGCGGCGATCACGTGATTGAGTAAAAGGGAATTAATTATCATCGAGAAAAATTGTCTCTAAAAATGTCAGTAATTGTCTCTTTTGTTCTCTAGACAAGCAGCCAAACAATTAGACAGACAAGAAGACAGTGAAAGAGACAGAAGTAGTACTAATTGCTATAAGTCTTTATAATCTTTATAAAGACAGCAGTGGATGGGGGAGGGTTAGGAAACGGATTTAAACCGTGCTTAAAGTAAAAGAGCTAATTTTATGCATGAAGTATTTAAAATAGTAATATTATTATTATCTCAGAACCCTGGCCCTTTTGCACCCCTCCCCCCCCCCCCCTAAAAACTTAACCAAAAACTCCGGAATAAACCAGTATAGTGTATTTTTTCCTAGGCCTACATAAGGCCTAATTATGTTGCATTATTTGTAATATCGCTCTTTTTTATTTTTTTTATTTTTTCACGGGGGAAGTCGCCCTAATGGCGGACCCTGAATACTTTCTACGTGGATCAGACGGCCCTGTCACATCTCTCGCTTACTTTCGTCCGTCGATCACCCACAGTCCCCCCCAGGGAGAGACCAGACCCCGGTCCCTACTGTCCGGGTCTCTGACGGGGACCCTTCACGTCTGGGACCTGGGATCGTATAGGATCGTGCGCCGTGTGGCGGCCCATGGGACGTCTCTCGTCGGTATCGTGGTGTGTTCGGGGGATGTTGTGTACACGCAGGGGAGGGAGGGGGTTGTACATCAATGGAGGGTGGGGGGATTAGATGATTGGACTAAAATAAGTAATTATAATGTTAATAAAAAAATCTATGAATAAAACATGCAATGATCTATTTCGGTTTCGCACCTCGACAATTTAGACTAAAAATAATGCCCCTTGTATTATATCAAATAACAAGCATTGAATCTGCATAAATAAAGATACTATACTTTAATTATCAAAATGACTAGTGTGTCTGACAAAAAGCACGAAGCATAAAAAATGAAATAAATTTCAAATGTTTTTTTAGGATCTTTACCTTGTGGTACCTGGGGCTTCTGCCCCATGGCCAAATTTTTGACGGGGGGCCAACTTTATCTAGTACTGCCTTCAGCCGAGCAATCATTCCTCGATGTAGTGTGTGAGGGGGAGGGAGGGGGGGTCAGACAGACCCTGAGGCCCGAGGGGACCCCCAGGGGGATGATTATGGACATAAAAGTTATAGGTAGGGGACAAATTTAGAGAATTTATATAGTTTTGAATTAGAAAGTGTTTATATAATACTCACAAATTGAATGATTGATTGATTAATTTAATTGATGTTGATCAACTGATTGACTGACTAATTGATTGAATGATTGACCGATTGATTGAGTAACAAACTGATTGACCAACCAGTCAACTGACTGCATGACAGATTAATTGACCGTTTTTTTCAGCCGCTGACCCGCCACGACTGCTCGCTGGCTATGAAGATGGCTCTATTCATCTCTACGCCCCCCTCTCTACCCCCTCCTCCCTCTCCACCCTTCCCCTCCCCTCCCTCCCCTCTCCCGTTCTCTCCCTAGACTACAATCCCTCCACACACAAAGGCCTCTCTCTCTCCGTAGATAAAACTATTTCCTGTTTCAAACTTGACCCCCCTTTTGAAACTATCCTCCCCGCGGGGGGGCGACTATCTCAGGTGGGGGGGTGCGTGAAATTTCGCGGGGATGGTAAATTTTTTGTAACGGGGGGTGAGGAGGGGGGGGTTAAATTATTCGGGGGGAAAAAATTGACGCCTTTGGTTTTCGTGGATGGGGTGCATTTAGGGGGAGTGCAGTGCATTGAGTTTGACGGTGGTGGGGGTTTTGCTGTGGGGGGGCGGGATAAGATTATTAGTTTGTGGGGGCTGTATAAAAATCAATAGTATTTTTGATAATGTAAAAAAATGTAAATTTTTAAATATTAAGAAAATGCAGTAAAATATTTGTTGCTTTGTTTTCTATACTGTTTTTGTTTCTTTAATAGTTGAATTATATGTGACCCCCCTCCCCCAGTCCTTCTTGTTAGAGGTGGAGTCAGTTAATACTCGTACCTTGCTGCAACAGATTATAACAAACATAAGTAATTTATTTTTATAAGTTTTGTTTTACAAGTTTGCGTCAACCAATTAGAATTCGTCTTACAAAATACACCGAGACCTGAAAGACGTCTCGCTTGACTGATTTCCCTTAAGGCTATGACGTCATTTCAGTTTTTCATGATGGTGGGGGGGGGGGTAGATTTTATATCTAATTTCT